>LR749581.1:1433045-1448477 GCA_902729485.2 Mus minutoides
ACCATACAGAGACTAACCCACCGAGGATCCATCCCATAATCAGTCACTAAACTCAGACACTATTGCATAGGACAGCAAGTGTTTACTGAAGGGACCCTGATATAGCTGACTCCCACAGAAGTGGATGCTCACAGTCATCCATAAGAGGGAGCACGGGGCCCACATTGGAGAAGCTAGAGATAGAACACCAGGAGCTGAACCCTAGAAGAGGAACAACAATATGAACTAAACAGAACCCCCAGAACTCGTGTCTCTAGCATCATATGTAACAGAAGATGGCCTAGTCAGCCATCATTGGGAGGAGAGGCCCCTTGGTACTGCAATCTTTATATGCTCCAATACCGGGGAACGCCAGGGCCAAGAAGTGGGAATGGGTGGGCAGGGAAGCAGGGAGGGGGCAAGGGGGAGGGGACTTTCAGAATAGCATTTGAAATGTAAATTAAGAAAATATCTAATAAAAAGTAAAAAAAAGAAAAAAAAATATATATATATGCATATGTAAACAGTAGAATTTTAGCCAGCAATTCAGAAACATGAATTCTTCTGCAGGAAATGGATAGAACTGTTAAGCAAAATTAGTTAGGTTCAGAAAGAAAAATTGTATTCATTTTCTCATATGGAGAATATATGTTTTAGGCAGGAAAGTAGAAAGGGGTGGGAATAGGTGGGGTGGGACAAGAAAAGATCTACTGAGAAGAGGAAGATGGATAAGAGAGAGCAGTAGTGGGTAGCTGGAAATGGTTAGAGTAGATTACATTCATGTATGAGAGAGTAATAATGGTGTCTACTATTTTGTTCAATTAATCTACAAACAACAGAACAGCCATATCTTAGATAAGGCAGTGTTACCAAAATACCACAGACAGGAAAGCCTAAAAGAACCCCTCGCCAACAGTTCTAGAGGCTGGAAATCCAAGACTGAGGTACCAGTAACTTGGTCTGTGGTGAGAGTCCACATCTCAGCTTGCAGAAGTTCGCCATCTTCCAGGGTGCACACATGTGTGCCTCTCTCTGTACAATGGAAAGTGGAGAAAGATCCCCATTTCCTCTCCAGAACTCAGGTCCCATTAGGAACATAGCACCTGTCCACCCTTAATTATTTCCTAAGAACACAGTTTAAAACTTGAAAATCTTGGGGGTCAAGGATTCAACATTTGAGCCTGCAGGTGGGCATCCAGCCTCTTTGTCAGCAATATTCACAGTACTCTCTTTGCAGTAACCAGACAGCCATATATGTAAACTGCTTTTGGCTTCATTCCTACTCTCCAATGGCAGTAACAGACTTCCTTGTTTGCCGTTACTATAACTTTTAATACATTTTTCCTATTAAAGTAACTATTACATTGTTAATTTCCCCCCCCCCAAGAAATTATTATTATTTTCTAAGAACAAACTGGCTCCAAAGACTTATATCCACACAACTACACACTATAATCATGGATTTATTTATCCTTTTAGTTCTTTTGATTCTTGGCATTAGTCTTTTTTTATACTCAAAGTTTAGGTTTACATTTTGAACTAAAATACAGTTTTGACTATGAGACAAACACAGTTCATGGTTCTAAAAATGATGTCACCCTACGTTCCTACATTTTAAAATCCCTGTCTCCTTCCATCTGATTTGATTACTAGGGTCTGGTGGACAGAAAACACACATTTTTTTTATTTCTTTTGAATCTGTAGATGAAACTTTAGCAGTGAGTTTGTTAAATACTACATCCTCATGTATTTTTTGGAGTATGTTATTGGTGCTTATAAATTAGGAATTTTTACACCTTCTCGTAGACTGGTTCTTATATTTTTATGAAGTAGCCCATGTAGCTTGCACTAAGACCTCCTGTATGAAAGTCTAACCTGCTCTGATATTCTAAAACCCACACAGGCTCTCTTGTATTTAGAATGCTTTTAAATACCAAAGTTTCACCCCCACACAAATGTTTCTACTTTTTTGTAAGTATGCACTATCCATAGTAAACAGCACTAAATTATTGTTTGCAGCTTACACTCACGGAGAATTATTACATTTATTTCTGAAAGCAGACTGAGCTGAGCCCTGGACTCCTTACTGCAATCAGGAAGTGAACCAGGTGGGTTTTCAGAGCCAGGCTAGCTGGCTGGTTTCCAGCTCACCTTAACTCCCGAGTATACTTTAAAGTTTCTGAGCTTTAGCAGTTGTGCACGGCTGAAACAGCTTCATCTCTGGTGGCTGGAAGTAGAACAGGTTTTGTAGGAATTACAGTACAGGGTGTGATGGGAACACCCATTCATCTTCCAAAGGGATCTTTGCTAATGATGCAGTAAAGAATAGCTCATTAATTACTTATAGAGAAAGTCAAGTTGCCCCTTGCTTCATAGTCACTGTGGGATAAAATCTAGCATTTTCAGCAACGACAGCAAGCATTTGGATTCAAAGCTTGGAGCACATACACATGTGCAGTGCTAAGCTCACAAAGGGCTTAACTAGGATACCAACTGAGACGTGCTGAACAGGATGGAAGACATTGAATTTGATATTGATATTGATCTCGAAAGTCACAAACATAACAAGCTCTGGAACATGGTAGATGACGTGTTTCCATTAAACAGAGACTAGCTCTTAACCATGATAAAGATAAAAGTGTGACTTTTTTTTTCTACTATGAAAGAAAGTAACAGCAGGTCCTGAGGATTTCCACAAAAGATTCTGGGGTGTTTGTTTGTTTGTTTGTTTGTTTGTTTGTTTTTGTAACATTCAGTGGAATCTCTTTAAAAGACAGAAATTTCTAAAATGACTGCTACAGGGTACAATTTCTTCTTACCTATGAGTCAGCTCAAATCATAGTTCTTTAAGTCAACATTAGCCATAAGGTATAGGCTGCCCCTGAACCCCAAAATGAGAAGTAACTTTATCTATGACTTGTATAAGGGAATAAATGATCTAGTGCTCTTTTTTACTTACAAGCCCTTATCCTTCTGTGGAGATTGAGGATTTAAGTGATGTGATTATGCTAACGATTGCTCATGAATCTTCCAATAGGCATCGAAAGAGAGGCAAAAAGTGTTGACAGCTGCTAGGAACTTGGTGCCTGTCCCCCACCTGTGTCATCGCTGAGAGACTAACCTCATCTTCAATGTAACATTTTGGCTGTTGCTTTCAAGTGTTCAGTAACCTCTTGAGTTGTAGGTATCTCAATTTTTAGATATAATAATAATAATAATAATAATAATAATAATATATATATATATATATATATATATATATATATATATATATATAATCTCAATTTTTTTCAATGATGCTATGGTCCCTAGGATGTTTTAGGGATTAAAGAGTCAAAATATACAACAGCAACCATCCCACCCCTAGGTCACAGAGGAGCTGATCCAGGGGGTAAACTCTATCTGTCCAGCTAGTAAGTAACATGGTTGAGCAGATGTGAGAAAGGGCAGTGGATCAAGTTACCCTGATGGGCTGTAAGGAATAGGCTTTCCTCAGTTATCCCTGAGGAATGCTTAATATGTATTAAGAAGGGAAGGTGATAACAGGGAATGACTTCCACTTTGTGGAAACTATTAGAATAGGATAATAAAAACCAAAAATCCAGATTCTAAAGGGCAAGGCCACTCAAGAAATGTCACAGCAGGAATTTTTGTAACATCGGTTTTCAGCTTACCAGGGAGCTGAACAATGGGCCATCACCTTGTCCTGTTGAAAATAACGGTGTTTGTGGGACACAGTGAAGGAATCCTTTAAGCTTTAGAAAAAGAAATCATATTTGTTGGTTTGTTGGTTTGCTTGCTTACTTGTTGGGGCAGGGGTGTAGAAGCCAGAGGGCAATTTGCAGTTCTGGGGATCAATATCAAGTTGTCAGGCTTGGCAGTAACTAAGCATCCTTATGGGCAGAGCTGTCTTATTACCCGGCAACCCTTCATATGTAAGAGTATAGCAGGTCTCTTATGTTTCTTCTTTGTCTCTTTCTTTATCCCATATTACTTCTTGGTCTTTGTGTCTAAGTGTCTATTTTCTCCAGGCCCTCAAGTCTGCTCTGGTTTGACTCTGATTTTTCCCCACAGGCTCCTGTGTTTGAGCTCTTGGTCTCCAGCTCATGGTGCTATTTGGGGAAGTTGGGGAATGTTTGGAACTTAGGGCACAGCCAACTGATATAGCCTACTTTGTAGGTCACTGAGGGCTATAGTTTGACTTTGGTCTGGGCTTCCCTCTTCTAAGTTGAGTCTGTCAGGAACTCTGTAACAGCAGTGAGAAAAGTAGCTAATATGTCTCTCAAAGTTTCCTCCAGCTATTAACAATGATATTAATGTTTATTGCCTGACATGTATGGAAGCCCCATGTTCTAACAGTGCCGTGCTAAGTCCCTTGTGTGGCTACCTCACTTCCACCTGACAACAGCTCCCTAAGAGTCTCTCTAGTAATTCATGACTTCCTCCCATAAAAACACACCTTGCTATATTTACATCCCACCTAGGGAGAGCCTCACCTTCAGTGTCCTACTGACAATCTTCTTCATGTTTCCAAGGTTTCCTCCACCAGCGGCAGAAAAGTTTTTTTTTTTTTTTTACATCCTCAAAACTGTTTCATTTATTTTACAAATCAATGGTCAAAAATGATCCTCCAAATAAATGTTAGGTTAAAGAAACATCCTCCTCAGGGGTGTCAACTGGTGCCTGGCAAGATGCAGTTTGTCAATATTTGATTGTAATGCAGCTTTCTCTTTAAGTGAAACTTCTAATTGAGAAAACACTAGCACACAAGACAGCCTTCCCCCAGCCTGTGCTACATCTAATTGCTTCTCCTTTTTATTTTATGCACCCTCCAGCATTTGGAGAACCAGTGCTTGCTCACTCTCTGATTTAGTAGTATAAGAAACATTTACATGTTATATGCACATAATCTGAAAAAAAAAGAAATAGTATTATATAGTGAACCAGGAGTGGGTCTACAAAAAATTTATTTTTAGTTTTAAGAACATATGACTATACAGGGGCAGGTATTTAGTCTGCTCTTCAACATGGAAAAAACTAGGCTCCTTATATATGTCATTGTTGACATTAATGGCAACATTATTTTGAGAAGTCACTTTTAGATTGCTATAGTGACTTCTTGCTTTCCAGGAGTTTTTCCTCACTAAAATAAGCTTATTCCAGGAAAATTATTACCCATTTCTTTATAAGTACAAATAAGTAGTCTTGCCGGGGCCGTGGTGGTGCATGCCTTTAATCCTAGCAGTTGGGAGGCAGAGGCAGGCGAATTTCTGAGTTCGAGGCCAGCCTGGTCTACAAAGTGTGTTCTAGGACAGCCAGGGCTACACAGAGAAACCCTGTCTCGAAAAACCAAACAAACAAAAAAAAAGAGCAAAATTATACTTCTGTTTTGTCTTAAGGCATTGACTTATCAATGAAGCAATTATGTTCATGTGTAAATAGTGACTTGTTCAATACAGACTTTTTTATTAGATATTTTCTTTATTTACATTTCAAATGTTATCCCCTTTCCTAGTTTCCCCTCCAAAAATCCCCTATCCCCTCCCTCCTCCCCCTGCTCACCAACCCACCCACCCACCCCTGCTTTCTGGCCCTGGCATTCACCAATAATGGGGCATAGAACATTCACAGGACCATGGGGCCTCTCTTCCCACTGATGACTGACTAGGCCATTCTCTGCTACATACGCAGCTAGAGCCATGAGTCCTACCATGTGTTTTCTTTGGTTGGTGGTTTAGTCCCAAGGAGCTCTGGAGATACTGGTTAGTTCATATGGTTGTTCCTCCTAGGGGGCTGCAAACCCCTTTAGCTCCTTGGGTACTTTTTCTAGCACCTTCATTGGGGACCCTGTGCTCCATCCAGTGGATGGCTATGAACATCCTCTTCTGCAATACAGACTTTTTCCTTCACTGAATTGTGAAGATCATCAGACAGATGGATGATTTCTAAGACAACACATGGATAGTCCTTGCAATTTAACACACCTAGTGGCCTTGCCTGAAATACAGTCATTAATATTAGATGTCTGGTGTAAACTATTAGCTTCCAGAGTAACGGTCCTGTTTTTGTTTTAGTAACACTGTGTAGAAGCTCTACACTGTTTGAAAATAATTCCAAAAGTTACAGTTATAAATTTAAGAAAACAGTAATTCTAGGAAGAATATGAATGTGCAGAGGCACATTTGTGTATGTCTATATACATATACATCCACCAGAGAAGATATTTGATTTCACTCTAGTTATCCTCAACAAAATCAGTAGAAAAAGGTTTTGTGACTTTTTTTCATTGCCAAAGATGTTCCTTTTTAAGTTCAGTATATATAATCATTGCTTCAGCTTTATTTAGCTTAAAAAAACAAACAAACAAAAATACAACAAAATAAGATGTCCTCATTAACTTCTTTGACCTCTCAGAATCAATGGGCAAAGTCTGATTTTTTCAATGTTATTGTGTTCATTTGCTTATTTAATAAAGCATTCACAGTTTTTAATGAAGCACATTCTACTAAGTGTGTCCGTGTGATGCTATTTATTAGCCTCTCCTGAATGATTCATCTTTTTCCTCCTCTGACAGTTTCCAGGTATTGCTCTACTCGAAAAATCTAACCCACCGCAGATCTTAGATAGAACAAGTGTTTGTAACATACAGTTTGGCAGTTCACATCTGAAAAAACAACACATTCACTGTAGGTCATAGCTAAACTCTACTCTGTATAAAGGATGCTATGAATGATGAATACTATAAATACTGAATGTTCTAAAACAATAGTACATGGCTGTTTATGGAGTGCTTCTATGCCAGTGGTGGCAAGAAGTGAAAGGCAGGTGCAAGACAAATCCAAGAGAGGCCAGAGATAAGGATACACAGCAGTGGGGAAGAAGAGAATAATGTTGGGAAAAATGAGAATAACTGGCTAAGGACTTTATATTATTTACATGTTGCCTCTTTTAACTCCTACAATATCTCTGACAGGGGATTGTTATTTCCAGTTTAACAGAAGAGAAAGTTAATTGAGTAATGGGAATAATTATTAATACTGTAAGGACTCCTTTAAAAAATACGATAAAATTGGATTTAGATAAACATTAATCTGACTTCAATATATGTGCTAAAAACTTGAGTGAATCATAATTACTATGTAACTCAGTATTCCGTCTGCATATCATGTGGCCATTGTTACATAATACAGCCAGGTGCTGTGTATGAAGACTGTTACAAAGAACTTAAACTTACTCTTTAAAGATATATAGCAGGAGACTAACCATTAGCTCAAACACAAATATTTTAAATAAAATAACAAGAACAATTTAAAGTTAAAACCAACTACTGATTAAGTGGTGAGAAAATTGTTTATGTTTAAGAAAATGTGGCATGTTGAAAATCATTTAAGTTCTTATGTGTTCATGTATTGGTGTGCATATATGTACATATGAGAATGCATGTGCATATGTGTATGTGTGTTCTTGCCTGTATATATGTATGTGTGCATGTGTAGACATATGTATATATGTGTGTTTGTGTGTGCATGTATATATGTGTGCACATCTGTGCACACATGTATATATGTATATATTTTCGTGTGTATACATGTGTTGACCAAAGGGTCTTTAATATTATATGTTGCCTCTTTTAACCCTTACAATATCTTTGACTGGGAATTATTATTTCTAGTTTAACAGAAGAGAAAATGAATTGGTTGATGCGAAGCAAAGTCGTTTTGTTTTTAGGGACAGGGTCTGACCTGGCCTGGGGCTCACTGATACGTCTAGGGTAGCTGATCACCAAGGCCCAGGCATCTGCCTGTGTCGGCCTCCCCAATGCTGAGATTACAAACACATGCCTCCATTCCTAACTTGTTTTCCATGGACACTGAGGGCGGAACTCCTTGAGTCTGTGTGGTAAGCACTTTACTAACATCTCTATTTCTCTAGCTTAGGGTTCTGCCTTTTAATGGAAGGCATGGTCCCATGACTCTAAGAGAATGTAAAAACCACTTAACACTTGTAGGCTGAGCTCACACGCCATCCCTGAAGGAACAGCACATCCCAGAAGAAAGCATTACTTATGCCAAAAATACCAAGACAACCAAGCAAAAAGGGCCCCAAAACATTTATTCTTAAAGAAAATTAATTTTTCCTATTTTATTTTATTTTTTTTGAAATTAAGAACTCATGAATGTGAACCATCTGATGGAGAAAACGTTTTTTACTCCTTTATTTAAAGTGTTTTGACTGAATGCCTTTGTGGGCACGTGTTGCCATCAGCATGAGACAGAACTGGCTCGTGTGAGAATGGACATGTGCTCAACTGAGCAGAGGGTGGGCAATGACCAGCGTTCTGTATTCTCCTTAAAATTTAGAAGTTGATCGCAGGATAAAAGACAGACTTTCTTCTTGTGCTGCATACTAACATATGTGCCATATCAATTGCTGGGAATTATTTTATTTGCCAAAGAAATCAATAAGCCCTTTACAGGGAGCCAGAACTACAGAATGAGGCAGTGAAGGGATAGTGGAAAATGGGGCAAATGGATTGCAGTGTATAGAGAAAATGTATAGGGAAGTGAAGGCAAACATCAAAGGTGTTAGAACAAGACAAGACAAAGAAAAAACACTCATTTTCCTCCAACTTCACCCAAATGTAGCTCTATCTATCTATCTATCTATCTATCTATCTATCTATCTATCTATCTACTATCTATCTATCTATCTATCTATCTATCTATCTATCTATCTATCATCTATCTGTCATCCATCTATTATCTATCTATCTATCTATCTATCTATCTATCTATCTATCTATCTATCAGCTATCTTGCTATCTATATATCTATGTATCTTCCTACCTATTATTCATCTATTTTCTACCTTTCAATGTCTCTCTCTGCCTCTCTCATTTCTTTCTTGTTGTGTATTTCTCTCTCTCTGCTTTCTGTCTCTCTCGCTTTCTTTTTCTTTACCTAAACCATGGTTTCAGATTTTCTTCTATAACTGAGTACTACGGTCTAAAAATAGGATTCGTGTCTCTCAAGGATGTGTTTCCATTTTTTTATATGTTCACATTCTCTCTAGTCACTTGTTCCCCCCCACACACACCATTTTTCACATTAACCATGTTTATTGGCTCTTGAAAATTAAGTGTTAAGTTTTAATATTAGTCAAGCAGACCAAGAGCAATGCCCTAACCAACAGGTAAGCTGGCAAGGACATAATTTAAATTCATTTTCTGATAATGTTTTGTTAGTTCATATAACCAATAGCATAAGAGAAAAATACATAATACTATAGCCTATTCCTCTTTGTGTCTACTTTTCAATGAGAAGAGAATTGGGTGTGATGAAAAGAAAGAGGTGATTTTGTACCTACAAAGAAAATTATCTGCTCAGGCTTATCTGCTGCTCACCACTGTCAATACCTTTGTCTTCAACTCTTAAGTGTAGATGCACACACCATCAGGAAGACTTATGAAAAACACAACATTCAATGCATTTTTATTTCTGAAAGCAACTGAAACTCATTTTTTTTCCACTTGTCAGTAACATTGGGTGCGTTTGCTAATGCAGATTAGTTTCTGCAAATAACACCAACTGCACAGTTATTTAAAAGTAAAAAGGGTTTGGAAAATACAAACGAAACTAATCAAAACTAATATGTGCGTGGATCAACGAATGCCTCTTCCCTTCCTGGCTCTTCTGCCTGTTCTAATGTCTATTTGCTAAATAAAAGGGCTGAGCCTCGAGTTTAAGGTCACTGTGAAGATCTGTTTGCTCATAAAACATTAAGTGTATAAATGTTAAGGACCAGTTGCTAGAAACAAAGGCCCAGTTCCTTAGGTAATTAGAGCAGCTTTCCAAGTGCAATTGATTTTCCTTATTAAGGGGTAATTGGTTGACAAACAGCTTAATTCGACTGACTATTATGCAACTTCCAGCACTGACAAGGATGCACTCATACCGTGAACAACTTTCTTCTATAAGCATTCAAAAGGACGAATAAGTTTGTACACACTTAAAAACATCTAGCAATATGCTCTCCGTAAAAGTAGAATTCACTGTCACTCTAGAGTCTCAAGTTATTTGGTAACGATAATATGTTGATTTCAAAGGGTAGGTGTATAGTGTGTGTGTGTATCCGCTGAGAAAAGTGGCCTCTAATTCCCATTCTGTTCTGGTGAAGTCAGTCCCTGTTTCTGTAGTAACACAGGGCCCCAAGACAGAACTGAAGACTTCTGGGAGATATAATTCTAAGCATCATAGGTCTCCTTTGTAAAAGATGAGGTGATACATATGTAAATTAATTAGGTGTCACATAAAGGAAAGCCATTCCTCTTGGGATCTGATCCTCAGGAAATGTGGAAACACCGCTCAGTCATTTCTTAACCATTGCTGCTCTCCTGTAGAGTGGGTTGCCTGGACACCTGGTGTATTTTGTTGCAGAGAACAGTGCTTGAAAAAAACAAAATCGTGCTCACTGTCTAGGGTTCAGTGCTTCTGGTAGCAGAGACCTAGCACACAGTCCTGTCCCTTCCCTCTTTTTCTCCTCTGATCAACAAGAATTTTACTCTGAGGATGTTAAGGAAACGTTTCTCATAGTCTGTTGGGAATGAACAGAAAGCCTGGGAGTGGGCGGAGTGAACCCGGGAAGAGATTGTGGCAGGCAGAGTGGGAGTAAAAGTTGACAGACTGCTGCTACTCACCCTTCTGGGTCATCCTGGGAGTCGCTGTCCGAGGTCCATTCCTCGCCAATGTCAGGCAAGGTGAAAAACAGAGTTTTGGGAACCGGACCTGGGGCCATCCATACACTGGGCTCTCGCTCTCCAGGAGCTGGCAGCTGGCGAGGGTTCTGTGGACTTGATGCTGTGCCGCTGTTGCTGCCCAAGGGGGTGGTGACAGAAGGCAGGGTCTCCCAGACAACCCCCGGGCTGGGTAAAGCCACTGAAGCCACTGAAACCACTGAGCCCAGAGTGCCGCTGTAGGGGGCTAAGGGCGGTGCGATGGATGCTCCTGAGCTGCTGGGCAGAGATCCGGGACACCCTGTTGCTTCTACTCTTTGAGCAGCTGCGGAGCTCCTGGGGTGCGAGGCAGGGAGCGGAGTGTGCACCGGGGTGAAGGGCTCCCGTGAGGCCGCGGTGTCTGGAGGCAGAGATGGGAGCAAAGTCGGGGTCTCAGCCTCTCTAAGCGACGTGCTGGCGCCGGAGTCTACTGATCCTGTGGCCGCCGCGCCTCCAGGGTGGCTGGAGACCGCCGGGGATGCTGTGGAGATCTTGAAGATCTTGGCAAACAGAGACCCCAGGTCCAACACAGCGGCCTTCATGCCTTGGTCCTGGAGAGGCTAGTGTGACTGTCGCCGGGAGGTCAAGGACGCCAGGTGCTGGTCTGCAGGGCTCCATCCACCGCCCCCTGCAGCGATCTGGATCAGATGGCTCTGGGGACGAGCAGAGGGTCCTGGGGTCCTGGCACACAGCTTCCTCGGGGCTTCTAGGTCTTTTTCCACCCCCAGGAATCCGTTGTTTCAGCGTTTAGTTCCTTATGGGTCTGACAGACCCTCTCCAATGGACCCACAGATGTAAAAGGTAACAGAGGGAGGCGGGTTACCCTCTGCAAAGAGAAATCCCCCCTGTCCCACAGTGTAGTAAGATGTTCAAGGGACCACGGGCACAGAGCTCAAGGAGAGGACTAGTGTTGGATGCACGGATTATGGGCTAAACTCGCTGGAGATTCTCTGGCTGGCCCCTGGGGCAGCACAGGCGGTTGCTAAGCTAAACAAAACCCCTGCTAAGCTCTCTGCTAATTGGACTCCAGGCTGTAGCTGGGCTGTGTCCACAATAGAAACACCAGCTCCCCTCCTTGACTCTTGCCTTAAAGAAACAGTCTCAAATTTCCCCATCATCCTTACAACTTCAGGCTGCCCGGGAGCTAGGACGTTGAACATAATCCCTGCAAGTGTACCCCATCTGTTCCGGAATGTTCTGGAACTCATTCGACTTGACAAGGTCAAATATACTATGCTCATGATCAGTTCTTCGATGTAAGAAGGGTGAGCAGGAAGGTGAATTGAGGGAATATGCTTGAAATGGGCTCCACTTTGTTTACCCCACCATTTATTTTCTGTCCATCACTAAAGATGTCAAGATATCTTATGTGGAACAAATGGCATTACACCTACTTTGATTAGATATATGATAGATAGATAGATAGATAGATAGATAGATAGATAGATAGATAGATAGATAGATAGATAATGTAAGGGCAAGGGACCAGCCATTCACATAGCATTTACTACAAGTCTGAGGAGTTATATGAAATATCTGAATGCCCTGATATCTATCTATCTATCTATCTATCTATCTATCTATCTATGCATATATATGTTTAGATAGACACACATGTATACAAATATATACATATGTGTACATGTATGTATATATACTGGCACACATACACAGACTCAGATAATTCCTACAGTAATATTTTTGGATCATAGTTGACCTCAACTGAAACCATATGACAAAAAACCTGGGTGACAGGACCATAGTATAATTAAGTTCAGACTAGGTCATTTGCATGGCCCCTAAGCCAATGGGGCAGTATACTCTGAGGAAGAAAAGATTTCAAGAAGAGTGACATGGGAGAAAACACCCTAACCTCTGTGGTGGCAGCTATGTGGACAGTCTGAAAACTACTGTCCAGGTGGTAGAGGGAGAGAAAAATCCTGACTTGCAGGTTTCCAAGGGATCAGAGCTTTGCAGATACCCAGTGTAGGATCTGTAGCCTGCAGAAGTGTGCTGTGTGAAGCCGTCTTGATGGTGGCAATTTGTTATGATAACCCTAGGAAACTATTGGGGGATTTTAAGCATAGAGGAGCTTCTCACCATCACAGTATTTTACTTATGATTCTAGAAAAGTATTCAGTGGCCATATTGGCTCTAAACAGCTGGCTCTAAATTCATGTGATGATAGCAACTGTCTTTAATCCGTAGAGAAAGTGACAGAATGAAAGATGGTCCATGGAGGATGGTTCCACTGCCAGTTAACTAATGGATGTGGCTTTCTGAAAAGCTAGCCTCATAAACCAGGGGCAGTGGATGAGTGATCGACCCTTTTGTTTTTGCAGCCGCTGCTTTGGAAAAATGATCTGCAATTGTACCCGTAATAAACCCTTCTAAGGAAGCCACTGGGTCTCTCACAGCCATTGTTCGTCCATCAACAGCTTTGCAGACACATGTGAGATGTTACCAGGTTAATCCTTAATTACCAACAGCATGCAGTTTTCATGATGTGAGCCTTAGGTGGTGAACCATGGTGCTCTGGCTGAAGCCATTATTTCAAGAATAATGCAATGAAAATAAGTGATTAATGTACTGGGACTGTGCTCATTTTAGATAGACTGTTAGTAACGTTAAAGTGTTTAGTTTAGTTCTTAGAACTTGGCTTATTTTTCTTCTGCCGTTTAGCTCTGACATGGAGAAAATATTAGGGAACTATAATAATGTTTCTATGAACAAATTTTATGTCTTGGAAGTTTAACACTTGATCAAAACAAACAATAAGAGTAACTAATTTGTTTATGAAGTACCTGTCTCAAATAGGGACATCTGAGAGTTACATTTCTTTATAGAGATTCTAAGCAGAACTTAAAAAGTAAAAGAAAAAAACAAAACAAAACAAAAAAACAACAACAAAACCAAAGAAACCTCCCAGTTTTTATTGAGCTAATTTTTCTTTTTGTGACGCCAGGTTACATTGATTAATCAGAGACAAAGCACTATAAAGAAATTATAACTACATTCACTTCTAAGTTCATTCAGTGTTGTACAACTTGAATGCTTTCAATGGATGCATCTATTTATTTTCCATGATAGACACAACAAATGTACATTTTAACAAGACCCTGGAATAATTTGCCTCATATTTGATTAAATTTGTTCTACTAAGAGGAAAATATTAAAATAGGAAGAAGAGACCAGGTTTCAGGTCATCAACAAGCTGCATTCAGATAGAGCTTTTTTGTGGATCACAACAATACATGCTGGGTGCCACAGTAGATACAATGTAGCAGAGAGGACAAAGGACCGGACTGGCGAGAGTCCAGGTGCACCTAGTCTCACATCATAAATGAAGCCCTGACCCACACAGCCTTGATCAGCAGGATGCATAAGTTGCTCACAGAACAGAAAACCCATTCTGGGACTGTGCAAGTAAGTTATCAATGCCATCAGAGACCCAAGACCTTTCTCTCCTTTTTGTTGGCACACTGCCTGGGTGTTAAGACATCACCCATCTTTCCTTAAATAACTCCACTGAAGGTAAGAGGAAAATTTAGGTCACTGTATCTTTGGGAGAACAAAATACTTGCCAGAAGTTTCTTTAGCTAACAACCATTGTCCATTTAGGTCTCACTGTAAGAAATAGGCTCTTCCTGAACTAATGGCAAGTGAAACGAATTAACATGCCCAGCTGCAACCCCCAGCATCAGAGGAGGGTTACGCTGCTGCTCATACTGTTACTTGAACAGTCTAAGAAAAACAGAGAGGTTTGTCGTGTAGAAAATAAGCAAGATCTGCTCTAGACAAAAACCCCTTCAAGATGCATTCAGTCTGATGCACCAGAGAAAACTCTTACCAACAAACACTAAGCCAAGCCAGACAGTCCTTCTCTTGAGAAACTGTTATCCACACAGTGAGTAGCTAGTCATCTGTTATTATCAGATGAAAAGGGAAACCCCTGATTCATAGCCCCCATTAATGTCCCCATCCTTGCAAATGCTGTCATTAAATCTTCTCAATGTCAACTATGACAGTTCTGGATGCTACTGGCCATGGTATATCTCCTGGGTCTTAAAATAAAAGAATAGTTTTATGTGCATATGCCTAGGGTTTTTCCTTGGATTTTCACAACTGTTAGGTAACTGAGATGGGGTGGCTTTATAAGAAAAAAAGATTTATTTCACTTGTGGTTTCAAAGACTGAGAATCCAAAGGGCATGGTGGAGGCTCTGGTCATATCAAAGAGGGTGGCTGGAAGAGCTTCTATAGGGGAAAGCTTCCTTCTCAAGCCAGGAAACAGACAACACAAAGAGCTGGTCCAGTTGCTTGCTTCATCAACATCCTCCATATAGAACCACAACAGGGTCATATAAGAACCACTTTAGTCCCCCTTGAAAGCCAGACCCAAGGACCTTCTGCCAGAACCTATCTCTTAAAGGTGTTACTTCATTTCTTAATACTGTCTCCTTGGGAGGAAAGTTTCTAAATACATAGACTCTCTAGAAGCTCAAAAACCATCCCCAAGTCATAGCAGTGTGACTCCAGATGGACATAAATAAATCCAGGAAACAGAAGAGGGGAAAAAAAGAGACGGAAAGTAAATAAAACAATGGAAGGAGGATATAAAGTGGGATGTAGGAAGTAAAAAGTATGGCAGAAGATGTAATGTAGAACAGTTGATTCTGTCCT
>LR749581.1:1448577-1480672 GCA_902729485.2 Mus minutoides
TCTCTCTCTCTCTCTCTCTCTCTCTCTCTCTCTCTCTCTCTCTCTCTCTCTCTCTCTCTCTCCTATGCTCCACTGCTGTGCTGAGAAGTCACCAACACTTTTAGCAAATAAACATGTAGGGAGGGGCCATCCTCCATTCTCCTCCAGCCTGGTATAAGATAGAAGAGGGCAAACTTCAAGGCCACATAATGTCACAGAGGCCACCTGAGATGGATGTCATCAGAAGAAACTGTAGAGTCACTGAGCTGCCAGGTTGAACTGTGATCAGCAAAGTCCATAGGGACTCTTTCCTACAAATGCCAGGAAAGAGTTTCTCCAAGGAAGGGCAATCTCACTTGACTTAGTATTTATTCCACTGGAGATCATTTCCCACCAAAACAGGCTGAGCCGAAATCCCCTTAAACCCCTCACACAAAATGGTTATTTTCGTGGGGAGTGGAGAAGCAGGGCATGGTCCCAGAGCCTCCAAAGTCACACAGCCAAGGTAAAGTGTAGCCAGGGTTTGGCAGTTTCTTACACCAACAACAGCATGTCTCTGATTCTTGCCCAGTGTTAAAGTCTTACTGATCCATTCCCCTAGAGAACAGGTGTGATTCAGGATTGGAGAGGGAAAAAATGGTACCTAGACGTCGAAACTCATGCTTAGAGCTACACATTTAACCAACCAAAGACAAGGAGAAAGGCACGGAGTAAAAGGGGCATGTTGAGCAGACAAGTGGGTGGGTAGACGTGGCAAAGGCTACGGCTGCTTGGGAAAGCCATCTATAGTTTTGAACAGCTGTGTTTGGTTACTTTGCTCTTTACCCCTCAGATCAATAACAAATAAGTGTGAGAGAATGGGAAACAAGAGGAAAAAAGAGAGGGAGGTCATGAAAACTTGAGATTTAAGCTCAAGTTCTAGAAACTAGAAATGTACACAGCAGCTATACATACACCTGGCACATCTCTGGGTGGCTATTACAAGGCTGGAGGATGTCAAAGAGATGTCTGGAACACCATGGTTCTCTTCTGTCTGTCTTCTCTACCATAAACCGAATTACCAAATAGAAACCTTATTGATAATAAAAATGTCTTTTCACAAAATCTGTGGGGTTTTTTCCTTTATAAGCCAACTGTCAAAAGTTCAATCTACTCTTTACTTTTCCAACAGTTGGCTGTTTGAGACTTAAGCGTCTTCTGTTCATTCCCCTGATCACGCAAGTACCAGCTCTGCTGTAGCAGGACACTCCGAGGTCTGGGTGGTCAGATTTCCAAGAAGCGCGACAGTCATGCCTGAGCAGTATCCCAAACACATTGTTCTGTTGCACGGCAGGTGTGACTAAATCCTAGGGTTGCTGTAAGGCAAGCAGGACACTCATGAGAGTTGTTCCAGCTGTAGAGAGGGGAAAAGGCACTGAAGGGGAGGAACATGAACCTCCCACCTCCACCCCAAAGCCAGAGTGTCTGGAGCTGGTAGGAAGCATGAAAGTATTAAGAAAAATCAAGCTAATGTATAGCAGCGGTCATGAATATGGAAGGTCAGGAGTTAGAAGTGTTGGAGTGTGGGAAGAGTTAGAAGGGAGGGGGATCCTGAAAACATTGTGAATATAGTTCTCATATATGAGATTTAAAAAACTGTAAAAACTCAAGGTAGAGCAAAGTAGGCTATTTGAGCTTTGTTATTTATCTACTCCAACATTTTGCCTAACAGTTCAGTTATCTCTTTTCCTAAAAGTCAGCTGTGCCTTTATCCATCTACATGCCTTCTCATTTCCAATTGATTCTGAGTAGCTATTCCAAGGCTGGAGGTTGTCATAGAAATCTCCTGAACACCATGGTGTCCTGGAAAACTCCCTCTGTAAACCAGGCTGGCCTTGAACTCAGAGATGCACCTAGCTCAACCTCCCAAGTGCTAGGATTGAAGGCATGTGCCACCACCACCTAATGCTGACTGCAGTTTCTTCACTTGATCTTAGCCAAAAGGCCGAGAAGCGATTGACTGCAGTTTCTTAAGTGACTTTATCTTTGTCCCACTTTCTTCTTTTGGAAGCTACTCATCCCAAGTCCTACGACTAAACTGGGTTCTTTCTGGCACCATCTTACTGAATGTGACCATTCAACTCCATTGCCAGTTTAAGTAGGCTTACCATCATCAACAGGACGCATTTCTGAGCACATCTGTTGGGGTATTTCCAGAAAGGTTCAACTGGAGAAGGAAGTTCCACCCTGAATGTGGCTGGCACTATCCCCTGACCTGCAGCCTTCACTCAGTACAATGGAAAAAGGGTAAAGTGGGTGGAGCCCCTGTATTCCTTTCTCTGCTTTTTGATTGGATGCAGTGAAACTAGCTGCCTCCCACCCCTGTCACCACACCCTCTTCACTATGATGGACTTTCCCCCCACCCCCAGCCATAACAAACTCTATGATCCTCAAGTCTCTTCTACCAGATATTCTGTTACAGCAGGGAGAATAAACCCCATAGGGAGTTTCCCACAAGGTGCTTCCTTTCTCACTGAAATGAATAAGAGCTATAATTTATTCAGCTATGTTGACAATCCTGATCTTCTTCGAATAGCACAGCTTAACACTGCTAAATTATCCTTACTCTAAAAACTTAACCAGTAATGAAGCCATTTGTTTCCCAGAATTTTTGAAGAAGACAGTTGAGAGAGGGCAAGCTAGGGGAAAGATTAGTTGGAAGTAGATTCCTGGTAATTTGCTTAAATGATGAGACATTGATAAATAAATGATATTAGTGTGGGGCTGGTGAGATGATTCAGCGGTTAAGAGCACTCACTGGTCCTGAGTTCAAATCCCAGCAACCACATGGTGCCTCACAATCATCCATAATGAGATCTGATGCCCTCTTCTGGTGTGTCTAAAGACAATTGCAGTGTACTTACATATAACAATAAATAAATCTCTTAAAAATGATGTTAATGTGGTCTTATCTCTACTAACAAACTTGTTCTATTGTTTTTCAGCCCAGTTGAAAGAGGGTATCATATTTTTTGCAAAATGTTGAGAGTTATTTTAAACCCCCACATAGAGGTAGGTGAGTATAAAACAGAGAGAAGCTGGAATGAGCAGATCAGATGGAGGGGGGCGCTGATAATAGAAAACAAGACAAGTTCTCTATGGAAATTGAATAGGAAGTCAGACAAACATCCTTTCCTTCAATCCCTTTGTCTTAAACCCAAGGGATATAGACTCCTCCCGAGAACAATTATGAAAGGCAGTCTACAGAAGCTCAAGATGTTGCTTCCTGTGTGGATCAAGTACAAGTCAGAGTTTCCACCTTTTACTAGTTTTATTTAAACAAGCCACTCTGTGTGACTTAATCTATTAAATATTAATAGAACAGTAAAAAGTTACATTTGAATTCAATTTAAGTTTGGCCATTTGACTGGTCATCTTAAAAGCAGAGAATCAAGAAAATAAAAGCAATAATGTTTCCTGCTTTCCATAAATTAATGATTAATTTATAAAAATAATTTGAAAATATGTAAGAAAAGAGCAAAGAATATTGATAGACAGCACATATGATATTACCCAGAAGAGAAATATATATATATATATATATATACATGTGTATATGTATATGTTATATATTATGAAGTATTATGTTTATTTTATGATGCTTAAATAGAGGAGGCAATTGCAGTTAAAGCAAATCTTAACTAAAATGCTGAAGAAATAATAAATGTTAACATGTAATGTTGGTGCATATTGTGAAAATAAAAATGCTCTTCCCATACAGTCACACTATGGCCTACTTTAGACTCAGATTGTATAGACTCCTTCTGAATTGAGAGTTGAAAAGAGCTAAGGAATAAGATTTCCTCTGAGAATCTTAGGGAGACATGGATCAGAGAGAGAGCCCAAGTCAGTATTATCAATTCTGGGGATAGTTAAAAGAAAGGTGTTTGAAGTTTTATTAAAGAACAAAAGTACATGCTTAATATACAAGAGCACTCTCAGAGTGATCCACAAATCTGCTGGCTTTGTAGACAGTGTTTCATATGGTCAAAGTTAATAAAGGTGAGGACTATTCATGAGCTAAGGGAGGACAGAAATTCATGGGACAGGATTTACACTTCTTTTCTATTCTCATGGGTTTTCAGTCGTGTCATGGAGCCCAGTGAATGACGCGAGCTGCCAGTGTTGCATGATGGCACAGTTGGAGACTGGGTTGTAAAGAAGCACAGGGCAGGTAGCAGTCATCGCCTCTGGCCATATTGGTCCCTTAGTTTCCAGTGGTCATGTGACCTTCTCCTGCCATGTAGCTCTGCTCCATCAGCCTTTGGCTGTCAGGCAGCTGCTGCTTTCTCTCTCCCATGTAGACTGCCCTGATTATTACTGTTTATACTGCTTATTGCAGTCGTGTAAACTCAGACCCGAGAGTGCTGAAATATTTATATCCAAGTACCTGAATGTGTCTGCAAATTGCTTCCTAAATTCATCAAATGACAGTGTTCCAAATAAATAAAGCAGTTTTTAGCTACATACTAGATGATATTATGCATATGACTTGATAAATATCATACACCTATAGAATTAGTAAATGAGCCATAGACAAGAAGCCAAATTTAAATGAATAATTTTTAATCTTATTTTTATTTATAGATATTTTATGTATCTGTGTGAGTATACAGACTGGCATGTGGCTCTCCTCAGAAGCCAGAAGAGGGCATCGGGCTTCTTGCAGCTGAAGTTATAGGTGCTGGCAAGCCACCTGGCCTATGTGCTGGTCTTCTGTGGGTTAATTTAAGTCACAGAGTTATTGCTTTAGCCCTGTTTAATGAAAGGTTATAGGGTAAGAAAACTGTCCTGTAAGATTGCAAAGTGATAAAGGTTAATATATTGAATGTTCGTCAAAATCCATAAAACTTCAACACACAAAGTATAACCTTTTGTGTATGCAAACAAAACCAAAATAATTTCCAGAGATTCAGGAATCCTAGAGTGGAATTAAAATCTGTTACAAAAGAAAGTGATGTTATTACATGAAGGGAGGAGGGGGAAGATGCTAGTTGAAGCAACTTTGGAAAACAGTTCATAAAACTAATCAAAAGGTATTACATACAAGCATTTTTATCATAGCTGTGAAGTTGCTTTCCACAGCGCAGGAGTTAACAATTCTATATATTGAACCATCCCTGTATCCCTGGGATAAAGCCTACTTGATCATGATAGATGATCATTTTGATGTGTTCTTGGATTTTGTTTGTGAGAATTTTATTGAGTATTTTTGTATCGGTATTCATAAGGGAAATTGGTCTGAAGTTCTCTTTCTTTGTCTGGTCTTTGTGTGGTTTAGGTATCAGAGTAATTGTGGCTTCATAGAACAAATTGGGTAGAGTACCTTCTGTTTCTATTTTGTGGAACAGTTTGAGGAGTATTGGAATTAGGTCCTCTTTGAAGGTCTGATAGAATTCTGCACTAAACACATCCAGCTGGTGAGATGGCAAGCTGGTACAACCACTCTGGAAATCAGTCTAGTGGTTCCTGAGAAAATTGGACATAGTACTACCGGAAGATTCAGCAATACCACTCCTGGGCATATACCCAGAAGATGCTCCAATTTTTAATAAGGACACATGCTCCATTATGTTCATAGCAGCCTTATTTATAATAGCCAGAAGCTGGAAAGAACCCAGGTATCCCTCATCAGAGGAATGGATACAGAAAATGTGGTACATTTATACAATGGAGTACTACTCAGCTATTAAAAACAATTCTTGGGCAAATGGATGGATCTGGAGGATATCATCCTGAGTGAGGTAACCCAATCACAAAAGAACATACATGGTATGCATTCACTGATAAGTGGATATTAGCCCAGAAGCTCAGAATACCCAAGATACAATTTGCAAAATTCATGAAACTCAAGAAGAAGGAAAACCAAAGTGTGGACACTTCAATCCTTCTTAGAAGGGGGAACAAAATACCCATGGAAGAAGTTGCAGAGACAAAGTTTGGAGCAGAGACTGAAGGAAAGATCATCCAGAGACTGCCCCACCTGGGGATCCATCCCATATACAACCACCAAACCCAGACACTATGGCAGATGCCAACAAGAGCTTGCTGACCGGAGCCTGATATAGCTGTCTCCTGAGGGGCTCTGCCAGTGCCTGACTAATACAGAAGTGGATGCTCACAATCATCCATTAGATGGAGCACAGGGTCCCCAATAAAGGAGCTAGAGAAAGTACCCAAGGAGATGAAGGGGTTTGTAGCCCCATAGGAGGAACAGCAATATGAACTAACCAGTAACCCCCAGAGCTCCCTGGTACTAAGCCACCAACCAAAGAAAGCACATGGTGGGGCTCACAAGTCTCCAGCTGCATATGTAGCAGAGGATGGCCGAGTTGGTCATCAATAGGAGGAGAAACCCTTGGTCCTGTGAAGGTTATATGCCCCAGTATAGGGGAATGCCAGGGCCAGGAAGCAGGAGTGGGTAGGTTGGGGAGTAGGGGGGTTGGGGGGAGGATAGGAGATTTTGGGAAGGGGAACTAGGAAAGGGGATAACATTTGAAATGTAAATAAAGAAAATATCTAATAAGGAATGAAAAAGAAACCCAATTCTGATACCAGTATAGATAGAATCAAATGATCAAGTAAAGAGACAGTGATAAATGTTGGAAAGGATGATTGCAGAAAATCAGGGTGATGATTAAGATGATCATTGTGGTAATGGATTAGAGTTGAAGGCACCACCATGTGCTATTGTTTATTGTAACATACAGATTAGCTTATATACATATTAGATGTGCACAGATATGGAACTATTTACATCTATGTACATGTGTATGAGTGATGTGCACTCACATCCCCAGCCTTGGAAGCATAGGAGACCTAAAAGAAGGAAATTAACTCACTGATAAGCATGTCCATGTGTACTAATGCTATTCTCAATTTAAACTATCTGGGACACCTCGTGGATGGCTTAGACATGAGTAAGGGAACATCCAAGATTATCTTGGAACACAAGGCCATTCCAAAAGTATAATTTAACACACACACACACACACACACACACACACACACACAGACACACACACACATAGACACACACACAAGCATACAAGCATACCAGAGAGAGTGAAAGAAAGATTGATGATGATGATGATGATGACGACAGTTCAAGAAAGGGACAAGGGACACAATAGACTATTAAGAATGCCCCCAAAATCCAGGCCAAAACAATTTTGAACTAAACCATCAAACAGTATGGTTCTTTAGCACAAAATTCAAGTTTAAGTTGAGCTCAAACTGATTTTGAAAAGTGAACAAATAAGACAAACGGAGGACAACAACAAGGCTTCCATTAGGAAAAATGAGAATTAACTTTTGTAGCTACTCAGCCCCCAGCAAACAGCATCTTTCCTAATCTCATCTGCCTCTGAAAGGCTCCCCTCCTAATCACAGAGCAAATGACACTTCTTCATAGCCTTGCACCAGCTATTCAGCTCTCTTCTGATCACCATTAAGTGCTGTCTTCCAAACATCTCATGTGGGATTTCCAAAGTCAGTTCATTCTAAAAAGTATGGTATGAGAAAAGGACATATCAGAGGAGCCCCACAGTGGAGGGGATTGCTTAACACTATGAGCAAGGCAGATGGCTAACACTCAGCAGGGCAGAAGATGGTTAACAGGATCAGCAAGGCAGCTTTTAAGTGCCCAAGCAAAAGACTTTTCAAAGAGCTTTGGATGTGTGTTTCCAATATGTGTATTCTTTTTATCATAAACAAAAACTAAAAGCTTTCTTTTGTTAAAGATAAAACTTATTCTAACCATTTTTTTAAACTAGGGGCTAAGTTGCCCAATGTATTCCCTCTCGTGGTATAATAAGAGCCTAGACAGAAAGCCAGTGAGGAGAACTCTTAAAATTATCTTAAGGATGCTGAAGTGGGGAAGGACTCTTGCTTTCTTTAAGGGCTGCCCCCTTGGAGTTTAACCACACTCCACGGAGTACATGGTCAACAAAGGATTCCCTTTCCTTTCTTCCCTCTCTTCTCTCTCCTCTTCTTCTTCCTCCTCTACTTCCTCCTCCTCTTCTCCCTCCTCTGCTTCCTCCTCCTCCTCTTCCTCCTTTTCCTCCTCCTCCACCTCTTCCTCCCCCTTTTCCTCTTCCTCCTCTTTTTCTTCCTCCTCCTCTACCTCCTCCTCCACCCCTATTACTTCCTCCCCTTTTCTTCTTCCTCCTCTTCCTTCTCTTTTTCTTCTTCCTCCTCCTCTTCCTGTTCCTCCTTTTCCTCCCCCCCTCCTTCTTGGGAGTTCACAGGAGGTGGGTAGGGACAGACCTGGGAGGACTGGGAAATGAGTATGGTCATGGTTCATGATGTGAAATTCCCAGGTAATCAATAAAAATATTATGTACAAAATAGACCAAAGAATCCCACCATGACTCAGTGATTTGGCCCAAACCACCTCTCAAGTCTGTGACAGGGGGATGGAAATGCTGTTTTCCACAAAGACACTTTATTGACTAGTGTTCTGGAAGCAAGGCTTTCTATAATATGGTTAAGAAAGTTCTTTAACTCTCCTGCAGAAGAGACACAACAATTAGCAAAATACAAGTATTTATTCTAATATCTATTTTATCAAGTAATAAAATACCATCTATCATTGTGGCTCTTCTCAGAGAAGACTGCTCAAACATGGGTTTATGGTAACAGAAAGTCTTTCATGGCCAGTTGGTGACCATATTAGCTGTTTGGGATCCCAAGGAAGCCCAACCAAGCTTTTATGCACAAAAACAAAACTACAACAATAACAAAAACCATCATCTGTGTTGACATACTTCAGTTAACAAAAGCAGTCAGAAACAGAATTGCAGAAGCCAGAAAGCAACGTTAGTCCATTTAGAGACTTTCCCAGAACTTCAGACTTGAATGGACTATGTCTTTGTTTTTCATCTTGGCAGGTGATGCTGTCTATGTTTTGAGATTTATGACTTAAATAGTACTTCCATCATGGAGTCAGTTGTGCTAGGTCTGGGGTCCTGTGACACTATGAAGATTATGAAGATATTCTGCTCTTGGGTATGCAGGTTTAAAACCTACTCAACAGCTATCAAAACCAACAGCAAAATAAAATAAAAACGTTTCAACTGAAAAAGCAAAACCTCTCTTTCTAAATATTTTATTCTCATTACCATTCAAGTAGCCTTATACCATAAAAGCAATTATATTTTATTCTATAAATGTCTCAAAAAGGAGCATTATAAAATCTCACACATATGTAGCTGGGTGTGGTGCTACATGCCCTTAAAAGCATCACTCTCGAGACAGAGGGAGGCAGAGACCGATGAGTTCAAGACATGACTCCTTAACATATTAATAGCCAGGCCTTTCTGAGATACACAGTAAGACTCCAGTTTTTAAAAATTATATTTATAATCGGTTTTATTTATATAAAAATATTTTAAACCCTTTGGAGCTGTGATACAGCTCAGGAACCAATGGGTAATCTATCAATAGAGGATGCTGTTAACTCCCATGTGTTTATTTGGAGTGAATAAACCAATTGTCAATGAGAGGCCTGAAATAAGCAGAAATATTTCAAAACTGAGATTGAATTGTGTTATAATATCATCATCTATCTATATATAAATAAACAGATACAAAACTCTCAAGTAAAACTTAGATTCATGATGGACCTTTATAAGTTGGATCTATCCCTTTACCGACTCAGAATCTTCAAATGAGTTTAATGTGCTGAATTCCGCGACCCAAGTGCTACTTGCAATTTATGATGAAAGGCATTTATCCGTTCTTTCTGAACTGGCCAGTTCAAGATGCAATGAGATTTAAACATTCCTCTTCGCAAACAGAGTGCATGGTTTAGTTTATAATCTGGAATATTCTGGAGAAAAATCAATATAATTGAATCCAGATTTTGCTCAATAGCTTGCTGAACTGCGTGATGTACCTTGAATCTGAGTAAAACATTAAAATGAATGGTTAGATCATTAATATACATTTGCTAAAAAGTTAAAAGCCTAACAGTCTAAAATCATTTGTGGAATTTATTTGCACTTTCACTAAAAATTTGAAATTTCCCCTGAATTTTGTTGCAATATTTGTGAATTGTGAATGCAGTAATTTTGAGAGCTTTCCATTTGAAAACCAAGTGAAGGTACAAACATCCACAAAATCCACCTACCTTCTGCACAGAGGGTCTTTTAATAGGTGATGTGTGATAACAAAAATGATTTTTCGGCTTCTTTTGATGCTATTAACAATTGCTTCAAGTCCAAGGATGCCTGCTTCAAAGTCCCTTTCTTCTAGGCAAAATTTGAGAGATTGATCTTGTTCTTCCATTGGGGAGAAATGTTCCCAGACCCAGTCTCTGTCTTTATGGGCATGAATTATATAGGCTGTATATTCAAACTGCTCAGCCTGCGCGTCTACTTCCTTGAAGCCAAGAATCCGATGCACCAAAACATTCCAGTAAAAAGAGATCCTCCAACCCTCAAAGTGAATGAGCAGTACCATAAGTATAAAAACCAGGAGCGTACTGGTATTGATTATGAAAAGGAGTTCAAAGGGGGCGCTGTCTTTACAGGATGATGTATCAAAAAGCTTCAGGGGGAAGCCATAATAATGATGTGGAGTGTTGCAGAGGTAGTGAGTGGACAGTTCAGGGATATTAGTGTGGGTCTGGTTGATCCAGTTAACAAACCAGGAAATACTTTCACACGTGCAGTCGAACGGATTGAAGCGCATATCTAAACTGTTCAGGTTTTGAAAAGGCGGCCCGAAAACATCCTTCTCAACGGCAGTTATGAGGTTTTTCTGAAGGTTCAGTGACCTTAGAGATGTCTGGTCGTCAAAAATGAACGGTTCAAGTTTGTTTAAATTATTCAGTCCTAGATTGATGCTCTTTAGTTCGAATAAGTTCTTAAACACCTCGACTGGGATTTCATCTAAGCCGTTGGACTCTAAATTCAAAACATGGAGGTGAGACAGACCCTTCAGGAAATTAACGGGACCACCGGGGTTTGCCCGTTTCCAGAGCCTGGCTAAGTTGTTGTGCTGAAAATCCAAAATTTCTAGATTCTCAAGACCCTCCAACGAGTCCTCGTTTATGTTGGCTATGTTGTTGTTGCTTAAGTCAAGAATAGTCAAGTTACGAAGAGGGCGGAAAGGCGAAGGGGAGATATCCACATTTTTAAGAGCCACCCTCCTGAGCATCAGTCTTTGAAGGCTGGGGACCGAAGCAAAGGAACTGCTAGTCAACTGGAGGTATTTATTATAGGATAGGTAGATCTCAAATATATTTCTCAGACCTCTCCATTCCTGGCCGCTGAGTTTTTGTTCAATTTCATTAAGGCCGAGATCAAGTATCCTGAGTTGGCCCAACCAAGAGAAAGTACCATTTGCTATTTTTGAGATGTGATTTTTTGTTAAGTTGAGAGAGCACAAGGGAGAATGAGCAAGCGACACAAATGTTTCATTTGTTAAAGTTTGCAAACTTGTGAAAGTTTTGGAAAGACTTAGGTACTTCAGACTCACTAATCCCGTGAAGGTATTGCTTTTTATACCCGGAATACTATTGTCATCCATGTTGAGATATTCCAAATATTTTAGCCACTGAAAGGAAAAGTCGTCAATATTGGGGTGCGAAGCAAGTGAAACGCTTTGCTTAGTAAATGCTCGCTTCAAACTCAGGTACCTCAGGTTGGAGAGTCCATACAAAGAGCGAGGGAACAGACGCTGTATATTGTTGTACTCGAGAGACAGATACCTCAGGCGTGGGAGGGAAGAGAAGGAACCATTGCTGACATCTCGGAGGTTGTTGTAGGAGAGATCGAGCCAAGTGAGGTTTGTCCACTTGAGCCCGGAGAAAGTGCTCTCGCTGGTGGCCAGCAGCTGGTTGTTAGCCAGAGAGAGATTCTGGATGCTTGTGTTTGAAAGTTCCCAGCAAAGGTTCTCTGTGAGGTGGGGGTTCAGTTGGGCGTTGTTCAAGAGGAGGGCGAATAACTTGCCAATGGTCTGGAAACACCCGGGGGAGAACTGACGGTTCCAAACAAACAAAAAACCCAGATGTAACTGGCTCAGTAGGAAATACTTAAAGGCCTTTTCATTCAGTCCTCTTCCCCTTTTTATCCTGTGACTTGGTCAGGAAAGCCTGCCCACTCTATCCTTAGTTCTCTCTTCATCCTGTGCCTGCAACCCACCCGCAGGTCCTTCCCAGGTAAAGTAATGTCTCTCAGCATTTGGCCTAAATCTCTCTATATCTGGTTGGATTTAATAGATTATGGAGCAGATCCCCAGTGTGTCCTGGTGACCACTTTGGCAAATATCTAATATGTATGTATGTATGTATGTATGTATGTATGTATGTATGTATCTATCTATCTATCTATCTATCTATCTATCTATCTATCTATCATCTATCTATCTATCTATCTATCTATCTATCATCTATTGATCTATCTAGGTATCATCTATCAACCATCTATCTATCAATCATCTATTTATCTATCATCTATCTATCATCTGTCTGCCTATCATCTATTGATCTATCTCTCTATCTATCATCTATCAATCATCTATCACCTGTTTATCTATCATCTATCTATCATCTATCTGCCTATCATCTATTGATCTATCTATCTATCTATCTATCTATCTATCTATCTATCTATCTATCTATTGATCTATCTATCTATCTATCTATCTATCTATCATCTATCAATCATCTATCATCTGTTTATCTATCATCTATCCATTCATAAAAGTAACAAAATGACAATCATGAAGTAGCAATGAAAACAGTTTTTCAGCTGGGAAGGGGAGGGTCATGCAACATGAGGAACTATATTAAAGGGCCGAAGCCTCAGGAAGTTTGAGAAGCACTGAGATCTACATGAAGCGTTCCAGGCAATTAATAACTAGTAAGGGAAGAAGAGCCGATCTTCCCCAGGAAGGAGCCACTAATTGGTTATCCAACACCCTGTGGTCAGTCCTAAACATGTACACATATGAGCAATACTCAATGGGTGCACAGGAGTAAACTACATCTAAGAAGTAGGTAGCTGTATATAGCAATAGTTCCCAATGGGCCACAGAAGAGCAAGATACTGAGAAATATTCCATTCCAGGAATATTTTCATACTAAGAACTGCTGTATGCCAGATGTGTTACCAAATTCTTTTGTCTCATAGTCCTATGAACTAGTGTTATTGGAAGGCTGAAGCACAGATCCCTTGAATGACCTACCTGATCACATGATTATTAAAAGACAAAGCCTAACCCAAGTCTGCAGCCTGAGTCCTTGATGACAATAGTGTTTTCATTCTTATAGAGCTCTCAGGAGGGGTTTGATTTTCACTTTATAGTTAGGAAAACTAAAATCAGTGTCTTAAAAAAAATCAAAGAGTATCTCCGCAGTGGAACAGGGGTTAGATTGAACCCTTCCAACCGATAATTTCTCAACTCAGTTTTGACTAAGTTGTCAATGGCCTCTAAGCAGCAAATGTTGATGGATTTAAGACATGGCCAAGCTTACAATTTTATTTCACTAGAAATCTTAGGTTTCCATCTGTGCAACACAGGGATTGTGCACACCTGAAGGTAACATAGGAAGAAACTCTACTTTTTCATCTTACCTCTTTAAGTGGATTTGATGACAAGTCCAATTTTTGTAAAGAAGAATTGCCAAGAAAATCAAGTTCTTCACTTCGTAGCGCAAGAATTTTATTTTTTGCTAAGAGCAGTTCTTGGAGGTTCTCCAGTTGGACCTCCGTTCCCAACTTTGTAGATGATAAACCATTATGAGACAAATCTAATTTGATTAGATTCTGAGAGTGAAAAACAGAGACACACATATTAGAGTCTTGACACCAAAAGCAACTCCCTCCAACACGTAAGCTTTGGAAGGATCTCATAGGGAAAACGACTGATCTCTCCTTGTTGTTTTGAAGGCATGATAATCTTTATTGTAATTAAATATACCATTGTTGTTGAAGTCTTTTCACCCACCCTTCCTCAATGTTTGTACCAAGAAGTCTCTCTTGGATGGAGCTGCATAAGCAAGACCTGAAAAGTGGCAAGATCAAGAGTTGTGTTACATGGAAGAGCAGAAATTTCTAGAAAGCCCATCTCTGGATAACAAAGTACAAGTTACTAATGACTCCCGGGAGAAGAAATTTAGCCTGTCTGGGGATGGGCCCCCTTATTGGGTTATCCAATGCAGAGTGGTCAGCCTTGAAACCATAGACACACAAACAACAAAAATAAATTCAATAATTATACATACTTATGCATGCACCACACACACACACACACTCACACAGAGAGAGGGAGATAGATAGATAGATAGATAGATAGATAGATAGATAGATAGATAGATAGATAGAGAGGTAACAATCTTAATCAAAGAAAAAGAGGCTAGCCATCTTCCATGAGAGCGATGGGTATCACAGGAGGAATTTGAGGGAGTTGGGGAGCTCAGAGGGGCTTGAGGATAGAGAGTGGAGAGAGTAATGTGACTCTATGTCAATTATAAACATTTAAACAAAACCTTTACCATTGATTTCATGAAGCACCTTATTTCTTTTACCAAGTTTAAGGACCTGAGCTTATTATTTATGATATAAGGACAGCTGATCACTTTCTTATTTATAATAAGCATTTATTGGTATTATAAGAGATAGCATCAGGGCTTAGTAAACATAATTGTAATGCATGAACCTCAGAAACTAGTTACAGGAGAAAAAGAAGAAAACACTCCTTTAAGAAAACACAATCCTATAACCAAGGCTTAGAGAACATCTTGGAAGATAGATCAGGAAAATTATAAAAGCCAGAGAACCATGAAGTCTGCCAGTAAGTTTCAATTCAGGCAAAAAGAAAACCTCTGGGAGGTTAGGGAAAAGTCAAATGGAATTCCTAACAAAGAAATAAGGCTACTTTTATGCATTAAAAAGAAAAATATATCAGTGTTTCTCTAGTAGTTTCTCTAATCAGATTTTGAGGCATTTTCATTGAAAGGTATTCCTTGTACATTATGATTTAAGAAAGCTCAGAGCCTGGCCAACACATTGTTTTACCAATTCTTCTCAGCACACTTAAATTTGTACGTTATGTCCTTAGCGTCTGAGAAGGAGCAGGGCTCGATTATTTTGTTTGAGGCCACAAAATAAAGAAAATAATTGATTTACAGATGGCTTTGGTTTAAGTGAATCACTTTTGGTTTAAGAGTTGCTGGTATTATTAGCTAATAACACATGCTTTTCATATATTTAAAACTTTAAGCCTATTTAAAAAGGGAAAAAGCAGGAACTATTGGAAAGGTAACATTTCAAGATTCCTGAAACTCCAAAGAGTAGGTAATATTTTAGTAAAGCAGCCTGCTTTATCAACTTGTCACTTTTACTGAAGTCAGAACTTGGACTCATCGTGTTTCTTACTACTTCCCATTCTAAATCCATCAGGGCCATGAGTTTATTTTCTGTGTTCCCTGGGGGACAGTCAGATGAATTTCTGCTCATGATGTCTCTCTTTAAGTCCTGCTTCAAATGAGACAATGCAAGAGATTTCTTACTGTTTGAATTGACCTAAGACTATAACATACACACATCACAATGTCCACGTGTGCACAGGTGGACCCTGCAGTCATGACGGGGGTTGGTCTGACTTTATCCTCTTGCTTTGATAGCTATGAAGACTTCCATGAGTAACTTAAAAAGTTAACATCAGGTAACTTTAGATAATATTTGCATCTCTTAGAACAAAATGAATATACTCCTCTTACCTTCTGGTTTTTGAAAGGGTTGCTTTTAATTTTTTGTATTGAGTTAGACATTAGATGGAGTTCTGTCAGGTTTGTGCAGAAGACAAAGGTTTTATCAGAAATCTGAGAGAGCTCGTTGTGTTCCAGGTTCAATACTTTCAACAAAGGGAGTATTTGGCACAGTTCTGGCTCCAGTTTTGAAATGGAGTTAAATCCTGCATCTAAGATAGCAAGTTGGCTGTATCTCGTAAAATTGGTAGGTGGTAATCCTCTGAGCTGGTTGTGAGTAAGATTCAACACTGTTATGTTAGAGGGAAGGTCATCAGGTATGTGTGTTAGCTTCAAATGGCTGCAGTCAGCTACGTTGTATCTCACAGTGCATTGGTTTGTGGAAGACACCAGAAGAATCCATAGAGACAGAAGTCCCCCAAAGGAGTATATTAGATAAGGTGAACACCCTTTCATGATTCTTCTCTATAAAGGAAATATAAAAAGTAATGGGTATTAACATATCTTTTGGAGTATTCTTTTAAAATGTGTCACCCAAATCTATACAAGATCTGTTGATAAGTTTTACACCATACAAGTATGTAGCATGCAAATAATGCACCAAGCAGAAATAATTCAAATAGCATTAATAAGTTAAGCAATCTGCATATACTTCTTTCTCATTCTTCCTCCCTCTATAAAGGCAAGGAATTCAATCATACCATTTCCTTATAACCACAGTTATTTTATTTTTTCTATTGTTATGATTACTATTTTAAAGCCATCTATCAGTCAGTCAACTCCAGACAGAAATCTCCTCTTGCAATTTTTTTAATCAACACATAATAATTACACATACTTCTGGGAGAGAATGACAATTTCAGTATGTGTATGAGGCATAGCGAGCACACCAGAGCGATTTTTATGTTCACCACTTTGAATATTTAACAACGCCTCATGTTGAGAACATTCTAAAACTCTTTTACTGGCTACGATGAGTTACTTTTAAGCATAGAAATTGAAATCATTTCTCAGTTTTGGCTGCACCCCTGTATTTGTCAGTCACCTACCTTCTCTCCCCTCTGCCTCTCTGACCAATGATCTATAATTCTTGAAGTCCATCATTCACACAAGAACATGTGACTGGTTTTTCTTCGTCTGATGTATTTCACTGACCATGATCTCCCTCAGGCTCACCCGTATCATTAATGATCTGAAGCATATTTTTTGTACTATGAATGTGAGGAGTTTAACTATGCCATTCTCTCGTTACCTTAACTAACTTCCTATAGTTACAATTAGCTTCATTTAATATAGCACTGCATTCATGATTTAAAAGAATGTACCCAAAACTGTATTTCTTGGTCAACTGACTCCACAGAATTTCTTGATGCTTCACCCTGTGGCAGAGGAGACAAGCTTCTCATTTTGACCACATCTTTCCATTCTTACTTCCCTATAACTGTTAGCATAGCATAGGTTGGCATGGCCAAGATAGGAAATGTTAAGGATTTTCACCTGTGACTGATTTAAGCATCAAATCTTTATGTCTAGGTTAATTAGAATAGCCCGAGGTTAAGAAATCTTATTCATGACTTTATGTTGACATCAGTCAATATCCACTAAAGAATCAGAGGAACCTAGAGGAACACTGTGAAGGGTGTAGGTAGACCCTGGAATAGTATGTCCCGTGTTCTAGGGGTGGTGCATCTGTATTGTAGTTTTGGCAAATTTTCATTTGTCAGACCTAGGTGAAATCCTCCAAAGGTAGCTGAGCCTCAATGGATGTAAATCAAGTTGATCTTATGGTATTCAGCATAAAGCCATGTAGTGTCAAAAGCATTATTTGGCTGAAGTAAAAACACCATGAGTTTAGAGTGCATTGTTATGCTAAGTTCTGACTTGTAAGCTTTCACTTTATAATGAGAAACCCAAATTTATCATGAAATACTCACAGCTAAGCACTAGCCAAGATGAGAGTGGAAGAAACACTGACGTGAGTGGAGAATTTGAAATATAAGGGACTCCATGTACGATTAGGAGGAGTCCAATGCTTCTCATTCATTCACTCACACTGGCTAAGCATGACTTGCATATGGTTCACACAGACTATGACAACCTGGATTGTCCCTCAACAGTGATGAAAGATCACTGCAGAAGCCAGTGTCCTTTCAAACTGCTTTCAATTTTAACTTTAAAAACCAAAAGGAAAGTTCTGGGTTAGGAGATGCCCTTAGGTTGTTTTTAGGAGTATTTGGTTTAAGAATGAGAAGAAGTTGAAGCATTTGCTTGTACATTACTGACAAAATCCATAGGTCTTTCAAAATTTGATCTTTGGTATATTTGTCTTTGATAATATCTTTCTTTCTTTCTTTCTTTCTTTCTTTCTTTCTTTCTTTCTTTCTTTCTTTCTTTCTTTCTTTTTTTCTTTCTTTCCACTGTTTCTCTTTGTAGCCCTGGCTCTCCTGAAACATACTATGTAGACCAGGCTGGCCTCAAACTTACAGAGATCCACCTGCTTCTACCTCCTGAGTGCTGGGATGAGAGGCATGTGCCACCACTGCCCTGTTTATGTCTTCAGTAATCTTGATACATAGGTTGTATTTGAAATATAGTCTTCTTTTTTATTATTTTTATTAGCATATATTAATTAAACAAAGTAATGGACTTCATGATGATTTTTTCGTATGAGAATATTAACCTCCAATACACATTCAGTTGCTGGGGCTTAGCAACTGAAAGCGCTCTCTACTCCTACAAAGGATCAGGGTTCAATTCCCAGCACAATCATTTGTAACTCCAGTTCTAGGGAATCTGCATTCTATTCTGGCCTCCATGTGCATCAACACGTGTGCATAGTGTACACACACACACATGCAGGAAGAACACTCATAAAATAAATCAAAAATTGCATTTCACACAAAATTATGAAAGTATCATCCTCCTGTCTCCCACTCTACAGAATTGCTAATGGGTCAGAAACTCATCTCATCTCTCTTCCTTTACATAACTTTTTTTCTTAATAGTTTCACTTGATAATTTTTTATGTCTTTTCTTTAAATGTGATAATACAAAATTTCACAAGTGTATTTCAAATTATGTCTCTCCTTCGAAATGTTGCTATTGCTACTTACTTCGGTCCCATTGTCCTCAACTTTTATAACGTCTTTTTCTATGATAATTCCTTTCTTTCTGATTTCTCTCCTTTGGGGTTACTTTCAAGCAGGCATTGGTAGTTCTGTATAATATGGTCCTCATCTCGAGTCTACATTTTCCTTCTCCTTTCTATTTCATGCTCTTAGACATACGTTTAGCTTTGTGCACCAGGCCAACCCTGACAGGTGTTTATTTTAACAGTTATATCTTAAATGCATGCAAAATAGTGCACAAACCATAAATGAACAAATTGTTGAATTTTCATAAATGACTGGGTCAGTGGACTTGCTACTCCAATCGAGAAACACAGGACTCCAATGCTTTAAGAAATCCCCTTCCCACCCACCACATTAATCTTTCATTCCTCCTAAACACATACACTATTAATTCTTACATATAAGGTTGCCCGCCTTTGTAGTCAGTAGTAATGAAGTCTCACATCACAGCAGTCCCCATTAGCACAATTTCATTCTATGTTTTCAGTTACTTGTGGCAGCCATGATACAAAATTTTACTACAGCACAGTGATGAAATGAGGCAGTGTGTGTGTGTGTGTGTGTGTGTGTGTGTGTGTGTGTGAGAGAGAGAGAGAGAGACAGAGAGACAGAGAGACAGGGAGAGACAGAGAGAGACACAGAGAGACAGAGAGCTCATTATTGATTATCGTTAGCCTCTTCCTGTGCCTAATTTATAAACTAAATTTCATCACAGGCATGTGTGGACAGGTGAATCCTGTATGTAGCGTTAGCTATCCCTGATGCTCTCAGGCAGGCCCTGTGGTCTTAAAGCATCCCCATGGCTGAGAGAGTGTGTACCATTTTGCCATTCATCAATCTTTCTTTTGCTCTACATTATTTGTAAGATGTATTCATATCACATCATGTCTCAACATTCATCATTTTTATTGATGTAAAATGTTCCAGTGTACGGATATCCTATGTCAACACAGTTCAAAATTTTTTAATAAAAATTCTTAAAAGGGGCCAGACATGGTAGCTTATATCTTTAATTCCCTCAGCCCTTGGAAAACAGAGGCAGATGAATCTTCATGAGTTTGAGGGCAGCCTGGTTTTCTATATGGTAATTTCCAGGCCAGATAAAGCTACACAGTAAGATCTTTTCTCAAAATAAAACAGGAAAAAAGGGAGGGGAGCAAGAAAGTATTCTTAAATATTCTAAACAATTCAAAGAATTCTGCAGTAACTATGCTTGAGTTAGAGAACATATAGTAATCTATCCACACACCCGTGTCATCAGTTTACAAACTCGTACTGCGAGTATCAGTCTCCTCCTTGGAAATATTACTTCCTCATTTCTAGTTTCAGTACTTTTAATATATAATTTTTTATCTAATGTAAAACTTCACATAATAAGGTGCATTTTAAGTATGTATCCTCTGACTTGGCAAATGAATGGATCTGCGTAACTCAAGTCCAAAGAATTCCTCTCTCCCCTTCTCAGTTAATGTCTACCCTTACTCCCAGAAGCAACCAGTGCTGTCCCTACAGATTAGTCTTGTAACCTCAGAAAATGGGATCTCATTTATTCTCATATACATGATTGCCTTTATTAGTGCATTAGTTTTTGAAGTTCACCTGTAATATGTTTTTAAAACAATGGCCTCACCTTTCTGTCAGAAGATATGGTCATGACCCCCAGTGATCATAAGGCATTTAATGATTTTTTTCTATGCATGAGAGCCTATTATAAAGTTTGCATTACAAATGAGTTTGCAAAGTAAGAGACAGACAGATAGCAAGTTTTCCTTGAAGTACTGTTTTCACCTCTACTTACCAGATTATGGGTACAACTCCTGTGACGTAGCCTACTCCTTGCCTAGGTAACATCTATCCCTCTGGAAAGGCTGTAAATAGAAATTAGAATTACTAAGGATCAATGCATTTCCAAACCATATCCTTGAATAACTGAAAGACAGTCCCAATCTGAAAACAAACTTCACTGAGAGTGCAAAGCAAAGACAAAAACAAAATCCACTAAGAGCTAATGAAGCAGGCTGCGTGAAAAACAAGGTCACGAGTGACTAGAATGCTAGGGGATTCAGAATGGTGACCACACACACAAGCAGAAAGAGAGAGAAAGGGGGAGGGGGGGCAAATCCGAAACAGCTTGTAAGGAGATCATCTCATCAGTTATTTCCAATGGAAAGAGATCCTTTTTAATGAAAACCTTTTCATCAGTAACACGAGTTAGTAGGTAATTCATAGTTAATAGTAAAGGAAAACTTTCAAAACATTTAGATACATGTCAACACATAATCACATTATAAAGTCATGAGAAGAGCTTATGACAACTTCCATATGTTGAAAGTTGACTGCTTTCCCTAACTAGTCCATAATTTCCCAGCCTGGTTTCTGGCCTTACTCTATAACTTCTGGAACAGCCTGCCCTCCTCTCCTGCTGCCCTTCTTCATTCTATAACACAATGTGATGGCCAGTTCCTAGAAACATCTGAGAATTCGTCCTTTCTCAAGAACATTGTCATGGAGTGCCAGGTCTTCCTTTCTAGCCCACTAAATACAAATGACTTTTTAACCTTCTATTTTTTTGTTTTGTTTTGCAAAGGTGCATTTTTTAAAAAGCATTTTAACTACCTTTTAATATAATCCTTTTACTTACTCTTTGATGATTTCATACTATTCATTACACATACATATGTATTTTGATCTTGTTTACCCCTTACACCCCTCAGAGCCACCCTCACTCCCTTTTTAAAGCCTTTTACAAAATCACTTTGGAACCTTTCTTGAAGTATCTTTCCAAGAAAAGAAGTCTAGAGAGGAAGTATTTGTGTTGTTGCTGCTGTTGTTTTAATTGCTGCATAAAATTGGCATTCCATCACAGAAATCAGATTTTGTTGCTAAATTTACATTTGGAACTATGGTGCATTCCCCCTCCCCCATACCTGCATTATCTTTCTTCTTTAGGTGTGTGGTTGTGATTCAGGCAGTTTTACTTTCCAGATAGAGAACAGGCGCGTTGACCTCAAAAGCAAAGAGCTTTCTGATTTTATTCAGCCTAAGAGCCTGCATCCCCTTAGTTTTCATTTAGACTTTTTTTTAATCAGACATTTCCTTCCAGCCTGAAAGTGAAACTTAGAGAGAGAGAGAGAGAGAGAGAGAGAGAGAGAGAGAGAGAGAGAGAGAGAGAGAGAGAGAGAGGAGACAGACTAGCCTAGTTAAACACAGGTTATTTTCAGCGAAACAGTTAAATTGTTATTAAACTGTTACCCTTTTTTGGTTTCTTTTTAAGGGCCTCCTGGAATTCATTGAAATGGTCACAAATCGACCTTTAGGAAGGAAGGTGTAAGCCGAGGAACCGGCGGTGCTACCTGGGTGCGGAACTCTGGAAGTCAGTAAGTTTCTGGCTTCAGAGCCAAGCCCTCTGCAGTGGGTTTCAGATCCTTGCAAACCTGTGATATGAGCAGTGCCTGGTCTGAGGTTGGGACTACCGCCCAGAGACCCAGAGTGCAGGTCGGGAATCGCGCATAGTGGGGTCAACAGGGACCAGCCGTGTGGGAAATGGGACGTGCCTAAACAAAGTGAAAGCCATTCTCTTACCTCGCTTTATCTTTTTTGCAAAATGAGTAAAGTCGAACTTAATCTCTTAAGTAAAAATGGCCATCCAGTTTTCCAGCAGGAAATGTTGAGGACATCTCGGACACAGGAGGAGGTCCTGCCTCAAAAGCAGGAAACTCCCAGAAACAACTAAGGGGGAAACAACAATGGGGGAAGGGAGCAGGGAGGGAGCAAGGAAGGAAGGGACAAGTTCTGTCCAGCACTGGGTGTCACAAAGACCCTTTCTTACTCAAGCAGGCCCTGTTTTCCACCAAATCCACAAATTAGGCACCAGTAAGCATCCGTTTGGTCAGAGAAGAGCTCTGATTAACTCCTTCTTCCTCAATTAGCTATGAGAACTCCAATTGGTTAAAGAAATGGAGTGGCAAGGGAATGAAGTCAGTTTTTCTTTCCATTACAGATGAGCTATGACATAGTATTCATTCAGCCAGGTTGTTATTTAGTTGAAAAAAAAAAGTTAAACGTAATAAAGCATACAAGAAATGGGAGAGCACCTGACCTGATCTCCTTGTCTTGAAGCAGAGAGAGGGGAGTGCCTGAGGACTCAGTCAATAGTTCCTTTGTTGACTAAGGCTGCAGTGAAAGTGGAAAGGGTGAATGGCCACAGAAGTGAAAGCAAGAAGTAACTTTGTATCCTGGTGCAAATTGCTCTTCCCTGGCCCCAGCGGGTTACCTCCCTGTGGTTACCTGGCTTGTGGCTACACCAGAAGCAAGCAGTTTGTCCTCAGTAAATTAATGACCTCTGCATTGATCTACCTGGATGCCAACACAACGTTGATAGTCTTGGCAAGATTTCGCCTCTGTGGGTTCTTTGAAAACAGGTCCGGCTGCATTTTTGTTATACTTCTTCTGACACCATCTCACAGAAGAACTTGCTAGCCTCTGAAGGACTAGTCTCCTGACAGAGAATCAGCCTTGTATGGTCCTCTCCCACACTGACCCTTGACTTGGGTAGCTTTGACCAAGTGAATATCAGTCTGATTATGAGTCCATTAGGGAGGCCTGATAAGTACCTCTATATTTAAGACTTTTCTTCTTGGAACACCAGTCTCTCACGGGCTTCATTGGAATCTCGGGCTTCAATGCTATGCAATCAGAAGCCTAGCTTAGCTGTGCAATCCATGGGGAGGGGAATATGCATGCTCACTGAGCACTTGGGAGATGGCTAACATGGACTCTGGATACAGGGGAGACAATCCTCCAATCCACATTAACTTACTGCAGCTTCTTTAGCAATGACCTTGAATGACCTTCTTCAACAAGTTCTGCCAACATTCCAGAAAAGCTGCAAAACATATTGCTGCTGCTTTACTGTTTAGAAATGGAGTAATAGGCCATGCAGCATTAGATAAATATGATATATTTCCTCTATAATCTATAATCTCTTATGCTTTATGATTCTTTACAGATATTAGGTTAGCTATAATGTTAGCTGACTAGTAAGTGGCTTCAAATAAATAAACAACTTTTTAAAATTTTCAAGTGTATATGTCTTGGCATTTATATGTGTATATGGGGGGTGCATATACACACATATACATATGTATATACATATGTATATACATATATACACATAGACAAGGCCAGAAATTGATTTGGGGTATTTTCCTTTATTGTGCTACACTTTGTTCATTGAGGAAGGGTCTCTCAACTGAACCTAGAACTCCTTGCTGCTAGCCTAGCTGAACAGCCTGCTCTGGATAACCCATCCTTATCTTCTAGGCCCTAGAAGTCTAAGGCAAGCCCCTTCATCCACATGACATTTACCTAGGTTCTTGGAATCCCAAATGTGTTCCTCAAGCATGCTTTTGGCAAACATTTTGACTGCTGACCCATCTTCCACATATCTCAAAATCTGACAAAGGTATTAAATATTCATTGGAAATTACATTGTGTATATAAGTCATTGGGCCCACACCAGGTAGGAAGGATAAATAGAACTCTTAAGGATACTCTGACCAAATTGGTCCTGGAAACTGGCAAAAGATGGGCCAGTCTCCTCCCCTATACAGAGCTCTGGGTCTAGTGTGCTCTTCTTAAGTTATATTTGGGAGACCTTTTCCCATCCTTCCCACATTCAGAGATATCACCCAGGCTGCAATGTGTAACCCCCTCGTCTCTCAAGTTCTTCAGGCTTTGCACAAAGCTTGCAAGGCCATTGACCAGACTGCGAAGTGAGCCCTGTCATCTTCTACTTCCGAACCCATCCAGAACCCATCCACCAGTCTCATCCAGGAGACTTGGTTCAGGTAAAGAGGATCTCTACCTGCCTGGAAGGGACCCTCCCCAGTTATCCTCAGCATTCCAACTGCTGAGAGAGTGGCTGGTAACATACCTTGGGTCCATCTCTCTCAATTAAAAAAAGCTACTGAAGACAATGTCATTTGGACTGTCACTCAGACTTCAGATCCCCTAAAAATAAGGCTGACCCAAGATTATTAACCCACACCAAAACTATATTCATCTTTTTTCTTTTTCTCAGTATGGGGATGGGAACCTATAACCTCTAATGTGCCCCTGTGAGGACTTGGGAATTAAGATACACAGAGAAGGTGGTAATCAATCTGACTACGGATAAGCAACCCCAGTTCCATGTAGACCTTTGTTCTTTTAAGCTCACTTTTGGAGTTTAGTTAAACCACAGAAGGGATGGTTGTGGGGACCTACCTTATGAAAGACAAATATGGGAAATCCAGTTCTATGCATTTCCCCCAAATGAGCTCCCACACTGTCGGGGACCAGGTAAAGTGGAATTTTTATTGTGCCAAATGGGGTTCTGAAACTGGCCTATGGGAAGCATGGTGGAAACTATATATACATAGATAGAAAGGCCCCTCCCAAAACTTCACAATAGAGAGCTATAATTCCATAGTCACGAGACTGATAGACTGGAGATAACATAGGAATGACTATGTTCCATGGGACACTGGAAGAATCTCAGAAATAAGACTCATTATGCTACCCAAAGAGACCCAGAGCATACATTACTATTCAAAGGAGACTACCTTCCGGGGCCCCCAGAACTATGGGCCCCAAGGGAGACAACCTACCCAGCCCAAGGGGAAAGACCCAATTCTGACACTGCTTCTACCCATGAAATTGTCCCTAACAGTACCAAAAACATTACTGCCTAGTCTCCACTAGTACTGATCCTCCTTCTATATTCAACATCCTTGATAAGGTTCACCATTTGCTCAATCACTCCCAGCCAGGGAATCGGTTAGGATATCTGGCTGTACCTGAACTTTCACACCATTACTACACAGGGCCAGGGACCAACTAAACCATTGATCTACCAGCAAGTAAAAACAACTGTAACTGGGAAGAGACTAAGCTAACCCTGAGGGACACACTGGGAGGTGAATGTTAGACCTAGAAGCCTCTCTTTACTCCAATGCTTGCTATTCCACTATCCGGATGAATTCTTATGAGCAGCAATACTTTATAGTACCTGAGGCCACCTGGTGCCCATGTACAAACAGATGAGCTAAGTGTGCTTCCTCTAGGGCATCCTAAAACAATAAGCCCCTCTTATGTGTCCTGTGCACATCCTGCCCCAGGTCTATAATGGGGAAGAAGGGAGAGCACACCTTAATACAGACCCCAGGCTGCAACAGGAAAAGTGATTCACATCTACCCACCTCACACTCCTGGCTGGAGCCTGTATGACTGGGGCAATAGCAATAGAAACATCATCTCTCTTAGTCAGTCATCAAACGCATAATTACACTTCCCCAAGCCTGTCATAGAGGCTTGAATCAAGAGAGAGCTCCGTTTGTCAGCAGAAATCCTGCATGTAGCTATATGTACCTTTGCATTACTACTGCCCATGGCCGTTAATGCGATTTCTTTGTCATTAACAGAAAGTGATTAATGACAGTAGCTAGACTGTCCTTGACAGTGGTACTCACTGGCCCCTTTCACAGTCCCTTTGTGGGAAGGACTTGTCCTGCTCACCCCATCTGAAACTGTCTGTCTCTCTGAGCCTTTTCTCTAAAGTAAAGATCCAGTTCCTCTCACCGAGGTCACTTCTGTTTCCACTCTTCACAGGTTGACTAGCTCAACTGAAGCCATGACCTAGCAAGACTTTCAAGGAGGGAGGAAATGGCATGTTCCCTATCCTCAGTCTCACCCTGCTACGCAGCTCTGCTGCCTCTGAGCTTCCCCTTCTGAGAAGAAATCATTGTCTGCCACACAGAACTTGCGGTTAAGCCAGGACTTCTATTCTGTGTGTCTAGATACCAGATGTGGCCGGTATGATTCGGCAAGGACAAAAAAAGGAAAAGAAAAATAATCCAAGTGTGTGTGTGTGGGGGGGGGGGTAACATCATTTCTGTCTGCCTGTGACATGCTCTTACATGTGGAAACCCTGAAGCAGTCACAAGATCCTGCTAGACCGACAAATTTGGCAAAGTCACAAAGATAGAAGCTCAGTAGACACAGACTAGTCCTGAACATGAACACAGTCAGTGGGCAACAGGAAAAGGAAATTGAACAGACTTCTGTTTAGAATAAAGCACTCTGGGGAAAAAAAACTAGCCAATGTGGCAAAAGACTTGTATACTCCAAATGGGAAAAATATTGCTTAAAGAAACTCAAGAAAACCAATTAGAAAGACATTCCATATTTGTGGATTGAAAGACTGAATTATCAAGGTGACAACCATGTGACAGATTTAGTACAATCTCTGTCAAAACCCTGGTGACATCTTTGAAACATCAGATGGATATAGAAAAACTCTTGTGGATTTTTTTAAAGATTCCAACAGCTAAATCAATCTTTAAAAAAGATCACAACTTGAGGTATATGGGTCCAAAAATCACTGAAGGAAGACGCCAGACACAGATAGTATATAAAAAGAGTGTTTATTCTCCAGAAACAACCAGCATGCAAGGGTCAAACATTCTCTAAAATAGTGACCCCAGACAAAGACACACAAGCCTTCTTATAGGGAACCAGAGAAATTCTTTAGAAGGATTCGTTAATATTAAATTTCATTCGTGGGTACTGGGGGGGGGGGGCAGGTCACAGATGGTCAGTGGTCTGCATTCCTATGCCACGAGCATTCAACCATGTGATGAAATAGGGCTGTCCAGCACAGATGGCCCATCCTGAGATAAGATATTTCCCCACTTTTGTGGTTATCCCCAGGCTGTTCTTTGGGAGGGAGTTTTATGATCTTGTTCTGGATTTTATGGTCTGTTCCTGGAGCTGGTTCTTATGACTTGGTTTCTGGGATGTATGGTTTGCTCCTGAAGCTGGTGCCTTATGAACGTTTTTTGAAATCTGGCCTGTTCCATAAAATAGAGACAAATGGGGTCCTTAAATTGAGACAAATAGGGTTTATATTGTCCTTTCAGGTAGATCATTCTTACAGATATCAAAACTTATGACAGAAGTTGCAGTAATTAAATAATGGCAATGACTGGTATGAAAACCCAAGCGTAGAGACTGTCACAATGCAATAGAGACCCAGAGAAACTCTTGTATATGCACTCAGCTGGCTTTTAATAGGGATGACAAGGTTTGCCAGTAAGTAAAGGGCAGGTGGTCTCCAGACTGCATTGAAAACAAAACAAAACAACCCCTCCCGCATGCCCAGGATATCCACCTACAAAAATAAAACTAAACTACTTATATATGGAATCTAATTCAAAATGGCTCAAACTCTTTTTTGTATGTAAAAGAAGGTTTATTTATTTTTTCCTTTACTTTAAAATAGTATTTTTATGCAATATTTTCTGATTGTACATTTCCCTCCTCCCACTCCCAGATCCTCTCCACCTCCTCTCTTATCTAGATCTACACCTTCCTTTTCTCTCAGAGAAAACAGACCGGCATCTAAGGAATAATGTTAAAATAAAAAATATATACAAAACAAAACAAACCAATCTATTAAACAAGAAAAAGAGACAGAAAAAGACATAAGAAATACATATAGATATGAAGACACACGTTTCCAAACAGGAATCTCAAAAAAATCCAAAACCAGAAGATATAATATATACAAAAAGGACCTGCAAGTTAAAGGAAGAGAGAGAGGGAGAGACAAAGAGAGAGAGAAAGGAAGGGAGAGAGAGAGAGAGAGAGAGAGAGAGAGAGAGAGAGAGAGAGACAGTTGATGGTCATCCATATTGTTTCCAATTTCAAACTGTTACAAATAGAGCAGCAGCAAGCTTGTCTGAGCCAGTGCTGTGTAGTATAATGAAGCGTCTTTGGGGCATATGGCATTTGTTGTATTCATCTTAGCCATTCTGATAGGCTAGTAATATGACAGATGAAAGTAGTTTTGATTTGCATTTCCCTCATGACTAAGAATACTGAACATTTCTGTAAGTGTTCCTTGGTCATTTGAGTTTCTTCAAAAGAATTCTCTGTCTAGATCTGTACCCCACTTTTAAATTGGGCTATTTGTTTTCTTGATGTCATTTTTTTTTAGTTCTTTATATATTTTGGATATTAACACCCTTTATTGGATGTGTATTTGGTAAAATCATTTCCCATTCTGTGTGACTGAAATTCTCTCTCTTTTTTTTTTTTCAACTTTTATTAGATATGTTCTTCATTTACATTTCAAGTGTTATCCAGAAAGTTCCCTATATCCTCCCCCCTCCCGGCCCTGCTGAAATTCTCTCTTTTTAATTTAAATTTTTTTAACTTATTCTATTTACATCCCACTCACTGTCCCCCTCCTGGCTACACCCTCCTACAATCCTTTCCTCCTCTCCCCCTCCCCTTCTCCTCTGAGTGGGTGTGACATCCCCTGGTTTCCCCCCACCCCATCCTGGCACTTCAAGTCTCCGTGAGGCTCTGCATTTCCTCTCCTGCTGAGGCCAGACTAGGCAGCCCAGCTAGAAGAACACAACCCACATACAGGCAACAGCTTTTGGGTTAGCCCCCATTCCAGCTGTTTGGGACCCACCTGAAGACCAAGCTGCACATCTGCTACATGTGTGAGAGGAGGCCTAGATCCAGCCTGTGTATGTTCTTTGGTTGGTAGTTCAGATCTGAAGCGCCGCAAGGGTCCGGGTTAGTTAGACAGTTAGAGTCTCGTAGTCTTCCTGTGGAGTTCCTATCCCCTGTGGGGCCTGTAATCCTTCCTTCTATTCTTCCATAAGATGTGACTCAAATTCTTAAATTTCAGATGCTTGCTGTCAGTCCCAATGACCTGAATTTAATCCCCAAAACTCATCCAGGAGGGTCCTCTGACCTTCATGTATGTGTATATCATAATATACACATGCATGTGCACACTCACACACACACACATGCATACACACAGTAAATAAATTAATAGATGTAATAATAAATTGAAGCTAAAACTATAAAAATCTCAGAAGAAAACACAAGAATAAACCTTCATGATATTGGATCTGACAGTTATTTCTTAGATAATACACCAAAGCATTAGTTACAAAAGAAAAAACTTTACTTAAACTGAATTTCATCCCAAGTAAAGCTTTTGTACATCAAAAGACACTGTCAAGAGACTGAAAGACAGTCCAGGGAATGGAAGAAAATATTTTCAAAATATCAGGTAACAGATCAATATCCAGAATACTATAATACAACAATTTAAAAATCCAATTAAAAAATAGGTGTAAGAGCTGTGGAGCTGGGAGCAATGGTAAATTGCTTCCCCGTGTGATCTCAAGGACCTAAGGTCATAATGTCCCAAGTACCTACATGAACATGCTAACAGGAAGCGTGCTCCTGTAATCCCTGTCTTAGAGAGGTAGAGATAAGAGAATTGCTAAGGCCTCATGTCCCTGATGTTCTCCAAGCCACATGGCTTCAAAGGACATCCGAACTCTTAGGGAATTACTGGCCAGTTTGGGTTTGTGCTTGTAATTCAGTAGTGTTGTTTTAAAGATTAGAACTGACATTTGCTGTGGTTTGCACAAATCAAATAAGGTTACTGTTGCAGAGGCAGTAATGACTTTAAGTAAGAGCTAATAAAGCTGCAGTAACCTCTGTGATGAATCATTCTATGTGTATCTGTTCCAGGGTATAGCTAAGTGGTTCTAAAATAGATTCCCCCATTCCCCTGGTGAGTCAGATTCATAGGAATCCAGGCACAAACTTGTTATCTTAGAATTAAAGCCAGGAGATCGAGACACAGTGTAATGAGAAGAAGTTTGGTTCAAGGGGTAAGAACTAGAAGTGACATGCAGTTTGCATGCTGTTGACAGTCAAGCAATGACTCTGCTTTGTCACCAGGTGCTAGTCTCCTGGTGCCAGTTCACTGTGTGGTTTTTCTAATCATGTTGGGATCCAGAGAAAATCTACATGCTAGGCTGCAAGTTATGAAAACCTTGGGCACAGACCCTGGTTAGGTCCTCTTGGGAGTTTACATAAAATCATGAGTTTGGATACATCTTGTATTTTTATGATGTTATATTTTAATAGGTGTCAAGAAGAAAGATTGAGAGAAACAATTTTTAAAATTTGAAGTGTAAACTCCTTTGGCAAGTTACTCCTCTGTTTGATTGATTGATTGATTGATTGATTGATTGATTGACTGACTGATTGACTGACTGATTGATTTGTGAGTAATAAATGAGCTTGTTCAATTATGACTTCTCTGTGGGGGTTATGGAGTATGCCATGCGAGATGTGAGCATTTTAGAGCTGACACAAACACAGCAAAGGTTGTAGATGTACAACTGTGACCATTGTTTTTCACTTTAATCTCTTTGGAGATCTCATCATAGAGAAAGCGGACAATAAATGTCCTTAAACAGTATGAGCAGACTCATGTGTTCCACCAAGCCAAAGCCAGAGCCTGAGAAGATATCACCAAAATATGACAAAAGCATAAATGGCCAAAGGAAATTTAATCTTGAGCCTCTGTCTACGATAAATTTTCTTTTCTTTTCTTTAAAGCTTTAATAGCCGATACTATAACTATCAGCAGTGGTAGATTAATAACTTATGAGAATTCCATTGATTTTAAATTCAAATCCAGTGTGTTAAACTTTGAACTTTGGAAATTTACTATTATATATTTTTTCTTTGAATCTTATTGTTCACACACCTAGCTTCTTGTAAACATGAGGTCCATACATATCTTCATATATTTTGTCTGTTAGTTTTGTCTGTTAGACCCTAAGAGTCTGGATATCAGAAGCATTTATTTAGTTAGTTAGTTAGGCCCTTATGGCAGAGTCTATGATCCTTCTGGGAGGCTCCACTGTTTTTTTAACTTTTGTTTATTATGTTATATTATTATATTAAATTATACCATTATGGTAAATATTAAATAAATATTATATTAATATATTAAATATAGTTTTTAATTTGTTATTTATATTTATGTTTGTTTACTAACCAGTTGAGGGCTGGCAGATTATCGAGTCTCAGTTTTGAAGTTTTCTTTATTTAACAGAGTCAAATAATTAAACTTTGTTTAAAACTTTTAGGTTTGGCTCTCTGAACGCAGAGGATAGGGCGCCAGCGCTCTCTCCAAACCCCAGGACATTAGGCACACTTCGGGGTTAAAAGTGAGTGGAGCGCACCAGGGGCCTTGAAATCGCAGAGGGTCCAGTGGCCAGTTGCAGCAGCAGCTGGAACAGAGGACCTCAGTCCAACCAGAGGCTGGGACCCCTCCCAGCCAGCCAGGACCTC
>LR749581.1:1484093-1504297 GCA_902729485.2 Mus minutoides
TTCAACCCTCTAGGTGGAAGAATAACATGAACTAACTAGTTCCCCCTGCGCTCATGTCTCTAGCTGCATATATGGAGGAAGACGGCCTAGTTGGCCATCATTGGGAGGAGAGGCCCTTTGGTCATACAGACTCTATATGCCCCAGAACAGGGGAATGCCAGGGCCATTACGTGGGAGGGGGTGGGTAGGGGAGCAGGGCAGGGACGCAGGAGGGTAAGGGAAAATTTCGGGATAACATGTGAAATGTAAATGAAGAAAATATCTAATAAAGAGAAAAAAAAAACTTTTAGGTTTGTGTCCTCAGTAAGGGACACGTCCACCCTTTGTACCCAAAGGTGCTGCAAAGCCAGAATGTCCTTAATGTGAGAGCAGGTTTTTTATTAGCTATGGATAGACTTGGTCAGGCAGGTTGGGGAAGGGGAGCTTGTCGAGGCTGCTTGCTGCTGTAGCAGCAGGTGATAAGGCTGTTGAGTATGGGGCCTTAGACCAGGATGCCCCACAGGAATTGCTCAAACATGAGTGTTTGCAACTTTGTTTCAATGATGTCTTACTTTTAATTTCTTTAAGTCGAGTTCTTTACTGTCATGCATGCACATGAAATATAGGAGATGAAGGATTCCCCATGGTGTAAGAGGATGGAGAAGGTGGAAAGAAAAAGCAGTTGCTGGGCTTCCAGGAAAGCCACGCTCTTTCTCTTGGATGGAAATTGAAGAAATTGCTGTCCTAGTCTTTGCTCCATTGCTGTGGAGAGAGGCCATGACCACAGCAACTCTTATAAAGGAAAGCATTTAACTGGCTTACAGTTCGGAGGTTTAGTGTATTGTTGTCCGGGTGGGAAGCATGGCGGCACGCAGGCAAACATAATGCTAGAGAGTTTTCCATCTGGATCAGCAGGTAGCAGGAAGAGATGGATACTGAGCCTGACTTGAGCATTTGAAACCCGCCAAACCCATCTCCAGTGATACTTTCTCCAACAAAGCACACCTACTCTAACAAGGCCACACATCCTCCAACAAGGTCATGCCTCCCTATGGGTCAAGCATTCAAATACACTAGTCTGTGGGGGCCGCCATTCCTATTCAAGCCACCACACTTGCTAAAGAAAGCAAAATAAGATATAAGATGAGAGCTTTCAGGGCATAGGGCCCCTGCTACTGGTTCAGCAGCTCTGACACAGGCAAATTTCCCCTTTCTCAGGGACCTCTCCAGCATTGCAGGTAGACAAGGTGGGAGCTTTGGAGAGATTCTAAGGCTCATGCTATCTATGGTGACTGAGACTTCCAAAATCCACATCCCCCAACAAGGGGTCGTCCCAATAAGTGCCTATGAATTCAGGTGACCCTTCCCTGACACCTAGCTGCTCCAAAGTACTTCACTTTGTCTCTACAGGTTCCCCATCCATGGCATCAAAATGTGGCCAGTTTAAATCTATTCAAAATAAACTCAGAGTCATCAATTATGTATCAGTGTCTTATTAAGCAAAGATGTTAAAGCACTTTCCCTTGGTGTCATTTAATGTGGAGAGAGAGAGAGAGAGAGAGATAGAGAGAGCGAGAGAGAGAGAGAGCACCCAGATTTGAATTCTCTACTTTGCTCTCCAAGTGTCTTCTGTCCTTTCTGTCTGATATAAGAATCTGAATCTGTACCTGTCTGAATACTGTCTTGTGAGTCTATCCCTCTGTCTGTTCCTGTATGTCTGTCCATGTCTAGATGTGGATGTCTGTCTCTAACAAAGGGCTTTGTTCCATGTCTATTGAAAAGCGTAGAAAACATCATGTAGGGAAGGGATGTGATATTTTATAGAAATATCTACCTGGGTTTTATGAGGGATTAAATCCCTAACTCCAAAGCACCCAGATTACAGTATTATTAACAACATTGTTTCTCCAGCAACAACTGCCTATTATCTTCAACACTGATTGTAGATAGTTAGTCATCGTATAAGACTGCTTTCAACCTCTATTTGCTCTGCTCTCAACAACTTATTAGACCACACATGCCTTACTCTGGGTAAGGGTCATGGAAGCGTATGTAAATACTCAGGTTAAATAAAAAGCTGGAGTACACAATCCGAAAGCAGTCTTACATCATTTGTGATCTCAAAATGTGTTATTAACTATGTCTGTGAGGCCCAGAGTTACATTCATGTAAGAGATATTTTCATAATCTCACATCACCACAGAAAATGGTGTGTTAGAGTCTCGAGATTAGTGTATGATTCTGAAATTCAATTTCTAGGTATAGCTACAAGAATGAAAAAGCAGAGACTTGAGCGTATGTGTGAATACTAGCAACTATAGCAGCATTGTTGATAATAACCAAAAGATGGAAATAGCCCACATCTATGGATGAACGTATAGATAAACAAAATGTGGTAAAGTCAGAATAGTCATCTTGAAAAAGAATTGCAATCCTTGTATTTCATTCATGACAACGTGGATGGACCTGGAAAACATTATACTAAGTGAAATAAAGCTGACTCGAAGACTGCTACTGCATAATTCCCTTGTTAATTAAAATCGTCAAATTCATAAATACAAGAAGGAGTGGTGAGTTACCAGGCAACGTGAGGCAGAAAGTGACAGTGTTTCATTAACCACATATAACCTTTCAGTCAGTCTGTGGTGATGAACTAACTCTGACAGACATAGTGCTAATGGTTACATAATTATGTGCTCATGACACTGAATAGTGCCTAAACTATATGGTTCAAAGGTCAAGCTTTTAAAAAAGTTTGTTAAACAGAACGGCTTAACTATGAGAGTGGTCATCATATAGTGGCAGACATGGTAAGACTGAGACCACACTGTCCAAAGCTGTAAGGAACGGCCTCAGAACATCTTTATTAGGTATGTGATTTGGAAATTCAACTCAATTTTTTTTCTAATGGGGCTTTAGAGATGGCATGATTTAATTCCCAGCATTTACATGACAGCTTAAAACCATCTATATAAGTACAGCCCTGGGGAATCCAATGCTCTCTTCTTCTCTCCTTGGACACTGCACTCATGAAATGCAAAGACATATATTCAGGTAAAAACTAATATACATACAATAAAAAATATAAAATCCCTCCCCCCAAATTAAAGAAATTCAAGTGCCCACGTTTGAGCCCCTCAAGAATGCCATGTCTTCCTTTTTCCATAAAACTGTTGTATTACTCGTTACTAAGCACCTTCAGGGATAGATTCTTGTGTTAATGATCTTTCATTTTCTTTCATTTTCAGCTAGAATTTGGGGGTAAAACTAAGTATACCTTGAGACAATTCTGTCCATCACTCTAATCTTTTATGAATGTGCGCCCTGACTTTGTGATAAGCACACAAAAACCAAACCAAACCAAACTAAACCAAACCAAAACAACAACAACAACAACAACAACAACAACAACACAGTTGTCTACTATCTTTTCTTTTGAAATTATGAGTGAGTTTGCTTAGGAATTAGTCCAAGTCTGCATGAATGCATATAGCCTTCCGGAATAAAACACCCACGTTTCCTTGTTGGAAGAGGAAATCGCTTTGGATGTGACCTTTGTGTTTTCTTTGCTAGCTCCAGGTAATAAAACTTTCTTGGTACTCTTATATTTGGCTGTACCGATTTTGCACTCACAGAGATACATAAACCCACTGTGTTTTGTTGTAACAACTCAGTGGTTCAAATAATCTTTCTGTGTAAACATTCTAAGATCTGATTACTGGCTATTAAAAAGGATGAAGTGGTAGAAACAGCACGGACTTTGGAGCTGAGCAAAACAAATTTCGAGCCATGACTCAATGATTAACTAGGTTATGACTTTTGACATATCATTCTCTATTCCCGCCTGTTATTTGGATACAATGTATCAAAGTTGCATAATTGCTTGTGAGGGTTAAGGATGATTAAACTAAATATTAGCATATAGAATGGTCTCAGTAAACTATTATTATTCAGATAACTTTGAACACTTCAAATAACAAGTCTGTTTGTGAGCATCTTAACAACAGGAGCTGGGTGTGGTGGCTGCTCCTTTAATCTCAGCACTTAGGAGGAAGTGGCAGGAGGATCTCTGTGAATTTGAGGCTAGCCTGGTCTACATAGTGAGTTCTAAGACAGCCAGATCCATGTAGAGAGACCCTGACTCAAGAAAACAAACAAACAAACAAACAAAAACATAAACCTTTGGACCAGAGTAACAATTTAATGTTTCTCAAAAAGCAACAATAGATGCTGTCTTGGAACAAAGCAAGTTGTTTTAGCTTGGCATTCCAGTTCTGTTACAGATGGACACCCTTATGTCATGACATGAGTTTAGTATACTTAAAAGGAGATTTCTCAGAGCTATTACTGAAAGAGATGTCCCTTGGATTTTAAGACACTCGAAAAACCGAGATTTCAAAGCAAGTTCCTGCGTCTCATACACCCTTGCTCAGCTTCAATCTGTTACAGTGACTAGCCAATGGCCTCTCAAAGCAATCTCATTTGTTCAGAAATGTCTCTCGAGAGTTGTTCCCATATTGTCAAACAGACTTACATCGTGATAGATTGATAACTGGGGAATACCATAACGCTGGTTGCCTGTTTTAAATGAATGAAGCCTAACACTTTTTTTATATTTTTTATTTGCACTTCCTGCTCACTATAGTGCTTGCGTATGTCACTCACCCAGTTTTCTGCTGTTTTAGTGCTTTCCCCCATACAATTAGTTGAAGTCTATTTTCCCCTTAAAACTATTGGGAACTGAACCTTGGGCCTTACAACTGCTAGGCAAGGACAGAACCACAGTTATAAGAAGTTTCCTTGGCCCATAAGACATCCTTTTGGCTGCTTTATTGTCTTCTTATTTTTGAATGTTGAGTTTACCTACACAAAATTGAGATATCAAATATGACCATATTTTATCTATCTGTTCAGAGTGAGTTGTGTTTTGTGCACACATGGGATTTCCCATAATATATCTTTTAATTTAGCAAATCCATTTCAGAGAATTTGTCTCATTGATGCAAATCTGGAAATGGGGGAGAATCATACTAAAATGCTTTTATTATTTTAATAATAAAATTATTTTATTAATATAAGATAATATGCTAATTGTATTAAATATATTTATAAGTCAATATACTAATAATATTAATATATAGGATATGTCAGAATGTCAATGCTATCTTGATAAACAGAATAGATAATGGCAAACAGAAGCAGAAAGAAAGGGCTGGAACCAGGGATGTCTTTAGCATTCAAAGGTCCGTGCCTGGTGATCAGCTTCTGTCAATTAGGATGTGCAAGCTTATTATCTAGCTACAGTCCTAAAATAATATTTCCTGTAACAGACTAGGTCTTAAATAAACTTTTCTTTTTTTGTGCTATTTACTAATGACTCTCTCCTTGATTTATGTCAAAAAGATCAACTATAACATCCTAGAAGTAAATGAAATATTTCAGTATTGTGCTACATAACAGGGCTAACGCATTAGAATTAACAGCTTTAGCAATAAAAGATTGCTTCAAATCAAATAATTCTAGGATGTTTTACAGACCTAAAGAAACAAAACAAAAACCCCGTTGGCCAACACTCTTCTATATGTATTCATTAAAATCTTAATTGATGCTTTGTCGAGTTCTGGAGAGTTTCCATAGAAACGACCACTTGGGAGTGGCACCACCTGCTTTTCCCATAATCAACACTTTGCCATTATCTGGTCCTGCGTGATGACATGTTTTCACAGATGCTTAACTGCATCCTGACATCTAAAAATGCCACATAAAGTTAACTTTCTTTTTCTTCACTTTATGACCTGGCATGCACATTTGAAACAACTATCCCCATCCCTCCCAACGTTCTGCACCATGGTTGCCTTAGTATATATAATACTATTCCAGTGCACACGACAGAAAGGAGATTGAGGATTCCAGCTATGTAGCAATGGTTGGCCATGATTCCAAAGCATTCTGGAAGAAAGAGGCATCCGGTCCATGAGAGCACTGTGGAGTTTGATAATGGGAAAGCGGAGAACTGCATCCCTGTTTTGTCATTTAATGACTATGGGACCTTGGGCAAGGTCACTAAGGTCTTGAAGTCTCATTTTTTTTCATATGTGAAGAATTCTGCTGCTAATTTCTGCCTGAGAGGACTATGGCATGAATCAAATAAAACCGTGCGAGGACATGTTGACATATGACAAATATTCAACTAGTGGCCATTGCTGTTGTCACTATCCTGTTTAATAAAGTTTCCACAGTTTTATTATAGTAAGATGCACTCATGGCTATGTACTTTATCAAATCTGTCCATTTGTCCTCAATAGACATAATGATATGGATTATTAGGAACAGGAGTGGCAGGTTCAGGAAAGGAGCAGACACAATTGCCCTTCAGAAATGAGCTGCGTTAGGAGAGATAGCCTTAAAACCACACAGGCCATGATTGGCCTTACCCAGAGGTAAGGCAGCATTATGAAGTCGGTACATCACACCAGCAGCAAACTGACGGGACCTTGGTGGTAAGGGAATTATAGACATTATAAGAACATCAGCAGAGATAGCTTAAAGTGAAAGAGGAGGAGTTGGTTGCCATGGGCAGCAAGATGCAGGAAGCATTACAGGGGGAGAGAGAATATAAGAGTATGTAACACGGAAGGAGTCAAAAGCCCCTTATTTCTATGTTACATATCCCCCATCCTCCAACTGAGGGGGTGGGTGGGCTAGCTTGACATAGCTCACAAAGACAGTTTCTGGGAGGGTGTCAGAGTTGTTTGAGACAAGGAAGAACATTTGTTTAAAATTTTCTGTTTTTTTCTGTAAATTATAGAAACCAGAGTTTTAGAAGAGGTAGAGACCTGAGGCATACAGGAGGAAGCATGACCTGGCTTGAGAGAGAGAGAGAGAGAGAGAGAGAGAGAGAGAGAGAGAGAGAAAGAGAGAGAAAGGAAGGAAAGAAAGAAAGAAAGAAAGAAAGAAAGAAAGAAAGAAAGAAAGAAAGAAAGAAAGAAAGAAAGAAAGAGGTAAGTTGCTATGGAGTCTATTGAGTCTAACAGATGCAATATACCTCTATCCTCTGGTTCCTTTATGACTGCCTTCTTACTTCCTTTCTTCCTTCTTTCCATCTGTCCTCTACTCACACCTAGAATCACACATGATGTATAATCATGTGCAACTGCAGACAAACTATGATGTTGAAGCTGACTTGTAGCAGGCCCATTCTAAGCCAGAGTCAGGCTTCCAAGGCATGACCCCATCAAAATTGCTGCCATACCTTAGACTTAAGGATTGCCTCAACGACCTTATAAAACATGCTCGTGGTGATAGGAAATTATCATTGTCTGCTTTGCAAAGCTTTTCACAGTTGCACAGAGAGAGCTTGATTTGATCCTATCCCTCATTCCGTTTCCAATTAGGTAACCAGGAAGTGAGAATTGCTGTTTCAAAAGTTAACACTAGATGGAGCAGATAGATCATTTTCCCCCTTCACTTCAGCCGTCCCTGAGTTTAGATGCTGTTTAGATGCTGGCTAAGTAAATCTAGATGACTAAATAAGTCACGTAGAAATTAGAACAAATGGAAACTAAGTTTTCTCTTTTCCCAACCTCTTTATTGGTTCCTTTGTTGTCTCCTTCTCCCTGTGTGGTCCTCTGGAGGGCTAAAAAGGATCAGTGTATTGTTGTTTTCTTTGAAGCATTGTCCTGTGGATAAATGACCCAAAATGCATATGACATACTTACAGGGCTAGAAAGTTAGCTTGGATGTTCAGCACTACAATGACAAACATATAGTGGATAGTTGCCCTCCTCCACATTCCCATGACTAACGAATAAGCCGAGGGCGTCCCCTCTGCCTTCTTCCTATTGTTTATATCAAATGCCAGCAGCAAATTCCTCCCAACGTGCCAGTCCCAGTCAAATTGGATGCATATACAAGCATCTGTAATTTTTAATATACTAAAATATAAAGCCTGGGTAGTGTAACTGACTGATAGGCTGTACACTTAGCATGTGTGGGTGAAACACTGGGTTTGATTTTTAGCAACACACACACACACACCATGACTTGAGATCTTTTAACTGTATAGCTATAAATTATTTATTAAACTTTGTTATCATTCAGAGACAGGTGGATCTCTATGAGTTCGAAGCCATCCTGGCCTACAGAGTGAGTTCCTGACCAGCAAGGCTACATAGTGAGACCCTGTCTCAATAACTGCCCTTGCAAAAGTTAATTATTTTCCTAGCAACTTAATTTTAATAATACAAATATATGTGTGTGCTTAAGTGGTAATTAAGGCGAAAACTAGAAATAGTTATTTTTCTTAAACATTATTATATATCATTGCAAGTGTTATACTTATGAGGGTAGGAGAATGAGGACATACCACAAAAGAAAATGGTAATTGATGTGTTTATTAAAATTACATGTGTGATAGGGGAGTTTAAGATATTTTAATTAATCTTTGAGAATTTAATACAATGTATTTTCATCATATTCTCTCTTCTCCTCCTAACTCATTCCAGATACTCCCCAAATCCTTACTGCTACCTGGTTTTGTTTTTGTTGTTGTTGTTGTTGTTATTTTGGTGGTAGTGGAAGTGGTTGTTAATAACTCAGTTTGTGCTGATCTCATTTATCCATGAGTGTGCGGCCATTCCCTGGAGCATGGTTGACTCTTAGACAAAATGACTCTTCCTCCTCCAGAAGCCAGCACCTGCCCACAGCTCCTCAAGTAGAGGAGGGGTCTAGCACGCCCCTCCCCCTCCATGCTGGGACTCTAACTGGCTTGATCCTGTGCAGGCCACTGTCAGTTCACTAGTGCAGTGCCATGAAGACACTGTTCTATTCTGGTTATCCCCACCCTCTGGACTTACAATTGTTCCTCCCCCTCCTCCTTGTGATGGTCCGTGTGTGTGTGTGTGTGTGTGTGTGTGTGTGTGTGTGTGTGTGTGTGTATAAGTGTGTATATATATATATATGTGTTTGTGTGTGTGTGTGTGTGTGTGTGTGTGTGTGTGCATGTGTGTGTGTGTTGATATAGATGTCACCTTTGTGGCTGAGTACCTCACTGACACTCTGCACTTTAACCAGTTGTGAGTCCCCATGCTGATCACCCTTTACTGCACAAAGTGTCAGGAGAAGATATCTTAAGATAGAGGCAAGTAATGGAATACAGGTGACATGAGAACAGAAGGGAGTCTTGCTTTCAGAGGGAACCTTCTGGAAGGGGAGGAGCCCAGAATACGGTGGAAGGAGAGGAAAGCACAATGACACATGAGCAGAACAAGGCCATCATGAAAGCCATTGCTCTGTGTTCTAACCTAAAACAAGGACAAGGGTAAGTGGGGGGGGGGGGAGGGATAGACAATAAAATACAGCAATTGTGTGCACATAGCAATCTCCATAGATATGGATGCTGTCAGGAAATGAGCTAAAATGTACTTAGAGGTTTTTATTTTCTTGCCTATTCAGTAGCAACTTCCTCTGCACTCTTTGTCACATGTTCATGGTCTTTGGGGACGGCGGTGGCTTTCTGTTCAGATGCTTTGCCCAGATTCTCTTTGTTGGATTTGTCTTTGCATATTGGTTGTGTCCTCTAGTCTTTCCAGCAAAGGTGTCTGATAGGAGTGTAAGCCTGGGCATGCACAGAGGAAGGCTGAAGTAGACACACTGCTCTTATGAAGCTAAGTCATTTTGGGTTGTGTGGAGCCTCTCTGTGGGGATGGGAGGCTAAGGGATCCCTGACTGTGCACAGTAACTATGTTCATCCCTTAGGGCTATGACCCCAGCTCCTTATAGCAACAGGAAGAAAAAGACCTGGGTCTCCGTATAACCTCATGTGTTCATTAGCCACCATCTTTTGCCTCTCCCTGGGCTATGCCACTGATAAACAGACTCACAGCTCTGGTTAAGTTCGATGACAGGAATGGTAGGAGAGTCGCTCACCTCCAAGTCAGATGGGGAGGGAGAATGCAGCTTTCCTTACGATGTTTATCACAAAACAGCTTCTCTCTGCAACCGATCTCAGGTCACTCACTGGCGTCAGATTGCTGGAGTTGGAGCGAGGGTAGGACTGTGATCAAGATTTTATTTGACCTGATTTAAAATCCACCCTTTAGTAAATGCTAGGTTTCCTTAATGCTTAGTGCTATGGTTTGAATAAGTGTTTCTAAATTCATATGTTAGAATCTCACAATTTTATTTTTATTATTTATTTATTTGTATGTATGTGTGTGCATGCATACATATGTATGTGTGTGTATATGTGTTTACTTTTCTTTATACTTGATAAGACATGTATCCTCTATACTCTGAGGGCATGATAGCTAAGTTTATAGATCTAACTGACAGCTTAACAAGAAAAAAAAATAATACAATTTTGCTATGTGCAAAGTAAGGGTCAGTTTCCTCCAACCCCGGGGGCATCTAGAAGCTTCCATACCCCAGGAAAAGAGAATGGGCTTGTAGGCACAGCAGAGGAGAGTGAGTGGCTGGAAGTAAACCCACCCAGGTCCTCGAAAGGTTAGGCAGTAGCCTGTGATGGTGTCTGCCTGAAAGTGACATCACTCTCATTAACCTCCTGTCAGATGAGTTCATTTTCACTGTTGACAGGTTACCTAGGAACAAGTGACTTCTTTTTATGGGGCTTGTCTTTGGACATATGAGAAAAGTTCAGACAAAGCCATTCGCTGCATTTGTTTTTCCTTGGGTGCCACAGTTTGGGTATTGAACATCCTCCATAGAAGGCCCATCCATTGAAGGCTGGTTGCCCAGCCTGTGGTACCATTGTGAGGTGCCAGAGCCCTTGATAGATGGTGGCTACTAAAAGGCATTTAGAATGCTGAAGGCTTGTTCATGAACAGGATAGTGGGATCCTGGCCTCTCTTCTTTGTCCCTCTGCCTCTCAACTGCCAGGAGATGAATGGATTCCTCACCACCCACTCCTGCCATGATCCTCCTGAGGGCCCAGAAGAAACAGGGTCCCTGAAACTGGAGCCCAGGTGAACCTTTCTTCTTTTTCTTTGAGAATATTTGTGTGTTTCTGTGTGTGCAAGCATGTGTGTGAGTTCATGTATGCTGAGAGGTGCACATATGTGCACTTACATATGGGGGTCAGAGGTTGACATCAGGTGTGCATCTCTGCTGTTCTCCACCCTAAGTTTAGAGTCAGAGTTCGCTTGACCCGGGCACTCACAGATTTGGATAGGACAGCTAGCGAGTGAGCTCCAGAGTGACTGTCCCCACCCCAACCCATCCCTAAGCCTTACGACTACAGCTGTACACTGCTGTACCTTGAAGTTGGCATAAGTTCTAGAAGTCTAACCTCAGGTCTTCATGCTTTGTGTCCAGCACCTTATTACTAAGCCAACTCCCAGTCTCAATGTTTCTTCTTTTTTGTTTAAATGTAAGCAGTATATTGTCACAGCGATGCAAAGGTGACAAATACCCACTGATGTCTTCATTGCCACAGCTCTGTGTAGAGGGTGGCATTTCCTGAGCTTGTTTGCTTGGGAACGCTGAAGCCCACCACTTCAATAGCTAGGATGTCCGGGACATTACAATGGATAGGAAGTTGGCATAGTCCTGAAAAGAAATGCATTTGAAAATGTATTTTAAAATGTTCATTATGAATCACCCCAAACACAGAGAGGTGGATATAAAAACAAGTTCTCCAATCTTCCTCTCCTTCATTGCTTTGGGAAGATCTCCCTGCTCCTTGTCATGGAGGAGAATGAGCCTAAGGTATGTTAATTTGGCAAGATTACTGAACTGTACAAAAGAGACGGTCATAAGACAGCATTCTCCAAGGAAATGAGACCAGAAACCAGAGAGAATGTGGAACAATTTTATTCACTTGCTGTCTACTGCTGGCTCGCCTTTGAAATATGGGGACACTCTAACACATTAATCATCAGAGGGAGCTTTTTATCATGCCAAATTGAAGTCTCTCAGCATCCAGAGAAGATTTACTGTTCTTAGGGGGTGTAGGCAGAAGGGAGCCAAAGCAAGCTAGTCTCTCCTTTTTTCCTCCAGCCTGTTTGCCTTGTGATGTACTGCTCTGTTTCCAGGGTCCTGGGTCAGTGGCAAGCCCTGCCACCTCAGCTCCTTCATGGAGAATGGAAGAGGCCCAGGCACCTTGGGAGCTCTGTGGTGGGTCATAACCATTGAGTTAGACAGTTGAAATCACAGAGCACAGAATTCTTCTCCTACTCCAACCAACACCAGTGTCCAAGCTCTGGATAGGATTCTTGCTAACCTCCCTTCCTGGCTAACCTTGCTTCCTGACTATTATTCTGCAATTCCAAATCCCTCTCTAAGCCTCTAGCATCATTTTAGCTGTAGAAAGAGAATGAAAAATATGCACCTGGTAGGTCTTTTCTTTCTTTTTAATTTTCCAAGTTGCCAGTGATTCAGCTTGAAAGCCAAGCAGGCACAGGTCCTAGGAATTTGTGCAATGCTGACTGGAGATGCTCCAAGCCGTCTCTGCAGCCTGCCAGGCACTCCCAAACATGGCTCTAGATGGTATCGTGTACTTTTAGGGTAGTGAGTTACCAGTGATAAAACATAGCCTACACATGCAGAGGCTTGGAGCTTGGGATGTTTTAAATCAATCTCCCCGCCTCTCTATCTCTCAATCTTTCTCTTTCTCTCTTGTCTCTTTTTGTCTCTGTCCTTTCCTCCCACTGTCCTGTCTCTCTGCCACATGAAGAGGATGGCCAGCCACATATATCTTAACAGCTCCATTTGAGAAACAGCTGTAGCTCCAGCATCACCTGCACATCCCTCCTGCACATCCCTCCTATGAAACTCAGAAAGGTGAACATAAACACATATGTGGTTTTTCATGGGTAGAACTAGCATTTGCAATTTAGTTCTTGATGAATTCTCAGAACTAGATTAATCAACAACAGCATTTAGCAAACACTGCTCATGTGCTATACTGTACAAATTGGGATACCCCAAAGAATAACGTGAACACTGAGTAAGGCCTGAGTGGGGTGTATAAAGAGAATAAGATGGGCACAACAATCAAACAAACAAACAAACAAACACTTGAATCTTATTTTGGTAAAATTATACTGTCCCTATGAAACAAACAAACAAACAACCCCCCCCAAGGATTTGCTATTATGTTTCTAGTTGGGTAATAGATTTGTGGTATTATCAACTGGATTTTCAACTCCAGTTTTAACCTACTTATAGAATCATTTTCTGAATTATAGCTAGAACACCTGCTGAGTGGGAGCAACAGAAAATCCAACAACAATGGCAACCTTAATACCATTTTTCTTGGACTCCCTTGCAGCTAAGGTCTGGTTGCACCCTCCCTTTGTGAGACTCTGAGAATGCGAGCAGCAGGTAGAGGCCAGAAGAGCAGAGATCTCTTGGCAAGCCTCGTGGCAAAGGTGCTCCTCGCTCCTTCAGTGTTGTGGGTGCTCCTCGCTCCTTCAGTGTTGTGGGTGCTCCTCGCTCCTTCAGTGTTGTGGTGCTCCTCGCTCCTTCAGTGTGGTGGGTGCTCCTCGCTCCTTCAGTGTTGTGGTGGTCCTCGCTCCTTCAGTGTTGTGGTGCTCCTTGCTCCTTCAGTGTTGTGGTGCTCCTCGCTCCTTCAGTGTTGTGGGTGCTCCTCGCTCCTTCAGTGTTGTGGTGCTCCTCACTCCTTCAGTGTTGTGATGCTCCTCACTCCTTCAGTGTTGTGGTGCTCCTCGCTCCTTCAGTGTTGTGGGTGCTCCTCGCTCCTTCAGTGTTGTGGTGCTTCTCACTCCTTCAGTGTTGTGGTGCTCCTCGCTCCTTCAGTGTTGTGGTGCTCCTCGCTCCTTCAGTGTTGTGATGCTCCTCGCTCCTTCAGTGTTGTGGGTGCTCAAGAACAGAGGGTGGTGATGAGGTTTTGTTGTGTTGTTTTTCAAAAAACTACCCAAAGCCTGCGGCAGGAAAGAGTTTTCCTACCTGGATATTTTATAGTATCTTCTCTAAGACAAACATCAGCCTTTTCTTCTAGAAGCAAAGTTTTGCCAGAGGCTGATAGGTGGGAGGTCTCCTGTCTTCCTTCAAATATTGCTCTTGAATATACAGCAAAAGACTGGAAAATAGCAAATGAGTAAACACCCCTTGCGTACTTGCGCAGGCAGGCACACACACACACACACACACACACACACACACACACACACATCTCTCTGAGGATCCTCAGTGTTCTAACCTCCCTAGAATGCTAACCTGTGCTTTGTCTTTATGAGCTTTCTGAACATTTGGTTGTTTCCCCCGCCCTGTTCTGAAGACAACTTAATCCCCTCCCCTTATCCCTTTCATGGGCCCTTCCACAGGAAACATGGCATATGGTGTGTGTCAGCCATTTCTCAGGACTTACCCCTCTTCGGGGTTGAGAACACTGGGGTACTGTGGAGCCTCAGCTGCCCAACACACTCCAGAGAAAGTTATGATTACACTTTGTAGACTGCTTGGATTCTTCTTGCTAAGGTGGGAATGATATCTTCTTTGGGCTAGGCTCATTCAAAGCAGAAGCTAAATTCTGTTTGCTTAGATATTTCGAGAGTTTGGTTTACTTCCTCAGAGGAGATCAAATCTTCCATACTCCCAAATGCCCAGAAGTGAAATATTTGTTCATTCATCAAACACTGGCTAGAAACCTACAATTAAGTGCATATTAGCATCCTTCATCTGAAGTGATGAGAAGCTTAGATAATTGTAAGATTGTGACACACTTACAATAACAATGAGCTGTCTTGAGAGTGAGACGCAAACTCAAGCACAAACATTGTCTATGTTTTACATACGCTTTCTCCAATAGCTCAAATATAATTTTGTACAGTATTTTCAGAGTGTCCGTGTTTGGGCTGTGACCTGTCAGGTGTGACTTTTTTTTTTCTCATTATGGTGTCCCATCAGCATTCTAAGCATTTAGGACATTGTAGATTGGACGTAGATTAGATTAGGTTGTTCTGCCTGTATTTGTGTGTCACTATGTAAAGAGCTAAGGAGACAAAGATGAATGAGTCACAGTCACTGTTTTCTATCTGCTGCTAATCTAAAGGGAACAAAGGCACACAAACAAATATACAAAGCAGTGTGTCAGAGCCATAATGAGAAGGGGCTGGGACACCATAGAATCATGGATCTGAATAAATGGGACCCAGAAGCAACGACGTAATATTGTTTTTATCTACCAGAGGTATGATCATCTACAGTAAGTATGTCCAGTTGCCTTTCTCTTGCTGTGATAGCATCATGATCGAAAGGAACTTGGAGAGGAGGTGGTTTATTTCATATTACATCCTAGAACAGTGTATCTCAGCCTGTGGGTTGTGACCATTGAAAAAACCACATATTTCCAATGGTCTTAGGAACCCTCAATCATAAATTTATTTTTGTTGCTACTTCAGAACTGAAATTCTGTAACTGAGTGATGTCTCCATTCCCAAGAACATCGGAAACTCGTCTTCCCATGATTGAGACCCACAGATTGAGAACTGCTGCCCTACAGACTCGTACAAAGGGGACTCAGGGCAGGTACTCAAGCAGGAACCTGGAGGTAGAGACTTAAAGCAGAGGCCGTGGAGGAGTTCTATTCTAGCTTGCTTTGCCTGGCATGCACGCCTGCTTTCTTATACAAACTTCAGGATTGCCACCACCTAAAATGGTCTGCATCTTCTTATATCATCGTTCATCGACATTCTCCACAATCTTGTCTACATACCAGTCTGATGGAGGCCATTCCTCAGTGGTAGTTTTCTTTTCCACATTACTCTAGTTTCTTTCAAGTTGAAAAAAAAAATACTTGGAATTTTAATAAAAAAAATTTTCTTACAGAAAAGGTGGTAAGTTATCCTTTGTTTAGGTCTAGGAGACTAGAGTAGTCTCAGCCATAGTCTTCTTTGAGCCCGAGTTCCCCGAGTGGCATTATATTTTCCCCAAGTTAGCAGCTTCTGGGTGTATACAGTAACAAGAGACTCTAACAATCTTGGATGCTGTCCTTTACAGTTTTCCTGTTTATCTTTATCTTTAGATATTAAATATATATTTTAATATATATTTATATTTAGCCCTAACTAGTCTGTGCTGCTTCCCAAACATGCGGATATCTTTTAGTTCCTTGGAGTGTGTGTCAGCTTTAGTTTGAAAAGAGCAGTGACTAAGCAATACCAAAGCTCTCCTATTTCGGTCTCTTAAGTGGAGTCCAGACAGTACGATGCGATGCGTCAGTGCAAGGCCCAGAATAGCAAAGCCCAAACAGAGGCCTGCTACAGCCAGACGCCCAGAGGAACATGAGACATGGGTCAGAACCTGGTCCTGACGGTCAGAGGGGACTCTGCAGCAGCCTGAGTTTAGACAGCATCTCATCAGATGATTCGTAGCATAATGCAATTTTAAAAACTAAAAACAAGGAGAAACCATTTCCTTTTCTTTAACTGCTTACTTTAGAAACAAATTGATGAAGACAAAGAGATTAGACTTTAAGAAGAGGAAGGGAAAAATGTAGGAAATTTCACAGAATCTTAAAATCTTAGTACTTGGGAGGCTGAAGCAAGAGAATTGTGATTTCAAGGCTAAGCTAGGCTGCATGGAAATTTAAGGCTAGCTTAGGCTCAAAAAAAAATTAAAAAAAAAAGAGTAAAGAGAACATGAAAAAGGAGGACTGGGGTGGGAATAAGATACTTGAGAAAGTGGGAGGAGGGAGAAAAGAGGAAGTAAGGATGGGGAGAGGGAAGGGAAGCAGGAAGGAAGCAGAAGGGGATGACGGAGAGACTGGCAGAAACCCTCACAGCTCCGTCTGCATGTGTCAATATATCCCCAGTATTTAAGGGTCAGCCAGAGTAAGGATGGATGTCCTAAGCCCTGAAGTATGTTCATTGCCCACGCTAAGTAAGCAGCCAGTCCATTCTGGGTTGTCCCAGCATCCATTTTTCTACTATTCTGAACTCTCACAAAATTAAGAACTTAACACAGTTGTCAAGATTTGTCAAATGAGATCTTAAACATCTCGGTATACTTATATATCCAATGTCTATTTATAGATTAAACATCTATAAAAACAACAATGCTTGAATTAAGTATGTATTTTTCTTACTAGAAGCAGCCCTTCATATCTCATAGAAGGTATTTTCTGTTGTTTTGTCTCTTAGGTCTCATATTTTACTGCTAATATTTTTTTCTGGCAAAACTATAGTCACCATATTATACAGTTTGAATCTAAGTACAACCGCCCTTTTATTCTTCATACAGTGAAGAGGTGACCTTCTCAGTACTCATTCATGATGTATCCTTTGAGATTTAGTGCCTCTAAAGCGATTTAAAGCACATGGATGGTTATATCTTCTGGGAATTTTCCCCTTTGTATAAGGGCTGAAATATTCCACTGTGCAATATAATCCCTGGGTAGAACACTCATCTTTGTGATAATGATTGTGCAAAGGCAGCCAGCTATATACCACAGGGTTGTTCTGCAAATATGGGTTACACAGTTCTTGAAGAATCATGAAAATAAAAACATGCATTTCCCCAAAAGCCACAAACCATGAGATTTTTAGTAGTAGTCCTATAATGAAGGCAGGTATACACACACACACACACAAACACACACACACACACATACAATGTATAATATAACATACATATGTATAATATAACATAAGAGTATAACTTAGCTATCTGACAATTGTATATTTTATTGTATATATTTTAATATAATTTACCTACACTATAAATATATTTTTAATGTAAATTGTCTATACTATTATACAATATAATTTGAATGTAATTTTCCTAGAATATAATTTCAGAATTAGACATTATGCAATGCAACTTTAGTATAATGTGACATAACACAAATTTCAAATATAGACACTGAATGTCTGGGGCAAATCCTAAAACAGAATTTCAAAGAGGCGTTCTAAGTGACAACTGAGAAGTATCCTTTTTCCTCACTGGTAACATGTTTATTTAGAATTTTATGCTTTTCCACTTCGTATAAAGGCGCTGGACTCTCATCTGTGAGGCTGACAAGAGGGAATTGTTTGCAGAGTTAACCGATAAAAGATCACTCGAAGATTCAGTAGGGATTGAAGTATCTTGAATCTAACCAGAAGAATGCTGCACTGCACTATGAATGAGATAAGTGTGTGATTTACTGCCTCGTAGGCTGAGTTGGACTCTGGGGCTGTAACCACTCAGATAAGTTAGACAAAACCAGGATTATTGGGGTCTGGATTTTATCCAGTGAATTCTGCTAATCATTTCCTTCCCGTTGGCGAGCAAGCAGCAGATTTCTGTTCACAAAGTCCTTAGATTACCGACAGGGTCCTGAGAGAATATTAAAATAAATTCCAGTTCTACCCATTGACCACAAGAGGGCATTGTTGTTCTCTGTATGTACAGCCAAGAGGTTTAACAGGAAACCATAGGAAGCCTACAATGAATACATCCTACTCCATTGCAGGGTACAAGTAGTAGACCTGGAATGCCAGGGCTGTGCTCATGCATGTTCTAAATGGCACTATGGCTGCCAGTCACATTGCCAACAGAACATCACCCCCATGCTGAGAAGCGGAGAAATGGAGAGTCTCTTCTTCAGCACTTTGTTCTAGTCCCTTAAGTCTCTTCCTATGTGTTGAGCTCTCGGTACCTGTGATCATACTATGCACTCTGGTAGGGGTTGATCCATCGCAATGAGTACCTTAATACAGGAATCATCGGTGTGATAAAATAGTGTGGACGATCTCTCCCTGAGGAGATCACCGAGTCTCCTGGGGGTAGGGCGTCCATCTTTCCTTTTGCTTCCTTTCCTCTAATCTCTGTGGGTCACCATCTCCTTGCTCTCCATTTCCAGCGCCCCAAATCTCAGTGGTCACTTTTGGGTTTTCTCGCAGCCTCTGCTAGCTTCCGGCCTCTGCTAGCTTCCGGCATCCAACCCTTCTTTCACCAGTGTCCACCAGTCTTAGCTAACGTGTCTCCTACGCAAAGACCTTTCCTTAAGCTTTATTTAAATCCGCAGGCTGGGGCGGCTGCCCCTGTAGCACTTAGCTCTACCACACTCGCACCATCTGACACGAGATGTATTTTTATGGTGTCTATTATCAGTCCCTTGCTAAGGAATACGCTCCACAAGGGAGTTTCTGTCTATTTTGTCCACGACCATATCTCAATGCTTCCCAAAGTGCCTGACACATAATCAACACTTCATAAACGTATTTTGAATGAATAAAGAAAATATTTAACAGAGAATTTCCCCAAGCCTGGGCAGAAAAAACAAAACAAACAAACAAAACAAACAAACAACAAAACCAACTTGTTACAGTGAGCAACCAAAGCTGTTCGGAGAATGAAAGTCAAAGGTCACTTATGGAGGGAGCCATTGGGGCCTGCAGTAACGCAACAGCTCTTAAAAGTCTACAGAAATTGTACAAATAAGATTTTCCTGGTCTGCAAAATGAGCCAAGAATTCTTTGATATGAAGACCCCTATAAGCTGAATCACAGGAGACTCTGGGAAGCTGAGCTTAATGATGGTTCGTTGAAGATTTCAAAACCGTCTGTCCCACAGCCTTGTCTTCTGTGGTGCCGGGCTGAGGACAGGTCTATAGATCCAAGGGTGTGCTATGAGGACTTCAGTAGGAATAGGTAATGTGACAGTCACAACTCGCAAAGCCCAGGTGGTTGTTTAGTGGGATAGCACTTTGTAATATGAATTATTCCTAACATTTTCTTTTATTTTATGGCTGGGGCCAGCCAATAGGAACTACCTATGTTACTACACGTTTGACAACAAAGCATGTTTGTACAATGCCACACGTTTTTATTTTCCATCTTTGTGCTTTGAAATCTGGGGCCTTTGCTGACCGTCGGTGACTGCTCACCCTACCTCAGCAAGGACCTGGAGACAGCACAGAACTCCTCACAGAAGAAGATCCCAGAGCAAAGGAGAAGATCTAAGTTCAGGCCCTACCCTCCTACTATAATCACCCTAAGACCAACTCCCAAACAAAGAACAAGGTAGAGCCTAGTGAAACGACCTCAACCACCCAACACAAGCCCGCTCGCCCTGCCTTAGCACAGCAGCAGAGCCCCTTTCCCAGGTTCCCCTTTGCCTCCGGGCTCACCAGCGCTTCTCCTTACAGATGCCCACATGCGACATGTTCCCTGCCTTTGCTGACTGTGAGAAGTGGATTATCTTTTAAAAGGCAGTTGGCTATTGTTTTGTTCTTTTCTTTTTTTTTTTTTTTTTTTTTTTTT
>LR749581.1:1504397-1736367 GCA_902729485.2 Mus minutoides
ACCTGGCAGCTGCAGTCGTTGGGTCCATCCTTTGGATTGAGCTGCACAAATGATCCCTTTAACTCTTTCAATGTGTGCTTTGTTCTTTTCTTTTTATACCTAGATAATGACAAAGCATATGTTTAAGGATTGTGGGGAGGAAAAGAAGTTAGCATTTGGTTTTTAGAATCTTTTATACGGTGGTATGGAATATCAGTGGTGAGAACTGAGCCAAAGTGATTAGGCTGAGATAGCGTTCTGTGCTGTAAAGATAAAGAAGAGAGAGAGTACGGTAATGAGGTGGGTCTCAGGGAGAGAGCCCCTGAAGCTGTGTTTCCAGCCTAACCTATTGCTATCTGGTTTAATAGGCCCGAGAGATTAGCTTTGGGTGACTATGACTACTGGCAAAACTCTATCTCTCTACTACAAATAGAAAGGGTTTGAGGTACAGATTGTCATTAAAGATGTGACAAATGAAATTCTAGGAGATTAAGACTGTGTGGCTGATGAGCCAGTGGTGTAAACATGGCTGAACCCACCATCATTTCATCCATGCTTTACTCTGCTAAGTCTTTACAACCTGCCTTTTAACATTGTCAACGCGATAAATTAAGTGCACAAAATAAAAGTATAAAGCCACAGCATATCCCCAAAAGTATATAACGTGAAAGCTGCAATCTCTAGCCTATTTCCCACCTTCTGTCACCTGCTCCTCGGGAATGACATAGGCTACATTGTAGGTGATATCTCAAACAGAAAGCCGTGCTGCCATAAATACACACACACACACACACACACACACACACACCACCACCACCACCACCACCACCACCACCACCACCACCACCACACATAAGCACACATGCATACTCATATACACACATGTACTCATGCACACACATATACATGTATAATTCAGCACACAAACACATGTATACATATATATACATACACATGTATACACAAATATATACACACATACAAAGACTCAGAAAAATGCTATTAGACAATCATAGACATAGAATAGATGTCTACGAGAAAAAAATTCTAATGTCCAACTAGTAGAACTATTACAAATTAAAGATCGAGAAAGATAGAAATAACTAATCTAAGGGGAAGACAAGAGAGAACAGGATGGGGCCAAAATGGCAAATCACTCAGTTCCCTGCACTGCCTCCATTAGCCCAAGGTAATGAAGGTGAATCTTGGGAGGGGAAATAGTGATCTCTAGTGAGCAAGAGTGTGATGATGGTGTGGACAAGTGATAATGCACTCAGATATGGGGATGGACACACACTGAAGGAGGAGGAGGAAGAGGAGGAGGAGAAAAAGAAGAGGAGAAGGGAGGAAGAGGAGGGAAGAGGAGAGAAGAGGAGGAGGGAGGAGAAGCAGGAGGAAGAGGAGGAGGAAGAGGAGGAGGAAGAAGGGGAGAAAGAGGAGGAGAAAGAGGAAGCAGAAGGAGGAGGAGGGAGGAGAAAGAGGAGGAAGAGAAGAGATATCTAGCCATTTGCTCCTCTGGTACCTCCAAGAACTAGATGCTGCATAATACCTACTGTGTCTCTTAGGATGAATTATACTCCAAATAATAGGACACAGTTTGCAGGCAAATGCTTGGTTAATATAAGGTAGAGTCACCAGAGAGTCCTTTAAAATCACTCCACTATTAAAAAAAAATGATTTAAGGGCTGAGAGATAGCCATGTGGGGAAAATGAGTGTGCTAATACAAGCCTGAGCATCAGGTCAGAACCTCTAGACACCAGGCAGACATTGGTGGCATGCACGGTAGAAAGATCTGCAATTCCAGCACCCAAGGAAAGGTGCAGGGGAGACAAGACTGCCTAGGGAAACTTGAAGGCAGCTAGTCTGGCAGAGAAATAACAAGAGACCCAACTTCAGATGATGCCAGAAGTGAGGACCTTCACAGGTGCACTGTGGCATGCTTCTATCTGCTTCCACTTGCACATGCATGCACATGTGCGTGCACATACACTCAAAGACAGGCATATACATATATGAGTGCACACACACACACACACTCACACACACACACACACACACACACACACACACACACACACACACACACACACGAGCAGACAAGGGGCATTAAGGTTGTAAACAGACATCTTTCCTTAATGGCACATGGTTGAGTGTGATTGATTCACACTGAGGTTACAACCTGGGAATCTTATTAACATCAACCTGGAGATGCTCTGTGGTGGTCAGAAGGCCCAATGTGGACAAATGTGTCTTAGAGCTCTCAGTGTGGAGAATCAGCTTGTCTGGCTCTTTCATTCTGGTCTTGCCTTAAAGTCCTATGCTGTACCCTAGACATGTGTGTAACTCCTATGTGTCAATTAAAAATAAAATGTTCACCCCTGCATTTCTTTTAGACAGGAACAATTCTAGGTTGAAAGGTTTATAGGTTGGTTGGTTTTCCCAACCCTCCACTGGGGGGAATCTCTTCAGATTCCATATCCTCACTGTTAGGCATTTTGACTAAGGGCACCATACTAACTCCTGGGAGCATCTACAATCCCAGGTCTCCAGGACTTTCCAGAGGTTCCCACAATCCCCTCACCATTCCATTCATTCTCCTGGCCCCCTGGGCCTCTCTCCTGTCTCCCCCCCCCCACACACACACACCTGATCCTGCCCCTTCTTCCCCATCCTCCTTCCCTCTCCCACCCAGGTCTGCCTCCCTCCCTCTGCCTCCCATGATTATTTTGTTTCTCATTCTAAGTGGGATTTAAGTATCCTTACATGGGTCTTTCTGCTTGTTACATGTCTTACAGTCTGTAGATTGTATCCTAGGTATTCTGTACATTTTGGCTAATATCCACTTATCAGTGAGTACATACCATGCATGTCCTTTTGGGTATGGGTTACCTCACTCAGGATAATATTTTCTAGTTCCATCCATTTGCCTGCAAAATTCATGATGTCCTTGTTTTTAATAGCTGGATAGTATTCCATTGTGTAAATGTACCACATTTTCTGTATCCATTCTGCTGTTGTGGAGACATCTGGGTTGTTTCCAGCTTCTGTCTATGACAAATAAGGCAGCTATGAATATAGTGGAGCATGTGTCCTTGTGGTATGTTGGAGCATCTTTTGGGTATATGCCCAGGAGCAGTATAGCTGGGTTTTCAGATAAAACTATTTTTAAAAAATTATTTCCAATTTTCTGAGGAACCATTAGATTTCAAGAGTGGTTGTACAAGTTTGCCATCCCACCAGTAATGGAAGGGTGTTCCCCTTTCTCCACATCCTTGCCACCATGTACTGTCACTTCAGGTTTTGATCTTAGCCCTTCTGAATGGTATAAGGTGTAATTTCAGAAACGCAGGTACAAAAATGGAGCAAAGACTGAAGGAACAACTGACCAGTGACCAACCCAACTTGACATCCATCCCATGGGCAGGCACCAAACCCTGACACTGTTACTGATGCCATGTTGTGCTTGCAGACAGGAGCCTGGCATGGCTGTCCTCTCAGAGAGCAGCTGACTGAGACAAATGCAGATACACCCAAGCATTGGGTGAAGGTTGGGGACCCCTACAGAAGAGTTAGGGGAAGGATTGAAGGAGCTGAAGGGGATGGCAACCCCATAGGAAGACCAAAAGTGTTCATTAACCAAATGCCTGGGAGCTTCCAGAGACTGACCCACCAACCAAAGAATATGTACAGGTTGGTACAAGGCCCCAGCACTTATGCAGCAGAAGGCAATCTTGTCTGGCCTTAGTTGGAGAGGATGCGCCTAATCCTGTAGAGACTTGAGGCACCAGGATGGGAAGATACCCTCTCAGAGGCGAAGGGGAGGAGGCATGAGAGGAAGAACTCTAGGAGGGGGAGAAACATTGGAATAAAAATAAGTAAAATAATTAATAAAAAAGAAAAGAAAATGTTTAAATTTTTGTAAAAACAACAACAAAAAAATACTAGGTGTTATAGGCTGGAGGCATGTCTCAGTCATTAAGATCTCTAGCTACTCTTCCAGAAGACCTGTATAAATTCCCTCATCCACATGGCAGCCCATACTTCTAACTCAAGTTCCAGGAGATCTGATGCCCTCTTCTATCCTTCGTCAGGGAACACACGTGATACACAAACATACATGTAGGCAAAATAATACACACAGCAAAAATAACAAAATCTTTAAAATATGTTTTAGAGATAGATAGATAAATAGATAGATAGATAGATAGATAGATAGATAGATAGATAGATAGATAGATGGATGATAGATAGAAAGACAGACAGACTGACTGACAGACAGACAGACAGACAGATAGATTTTTTTAAACATTTTAAAATTAAATGTTCTGTTTTGTGTTTCTAATTAAGGTAGGGTGGAATTGTCCATCTGCTGATAGCCAGGGATTATGGCACATTTCATAAAATAGCAGAGCAGTGTTGGGATTCTAAATATCATTTGGTCTGTTCCTTATACCTTTTCAAAAGTTATTTTTAGTTATAAACAGAGGTCAGAAGATGGCATCAAATCCCCTGGAACTGGAGAAGTTAAGATAGTTGTGAGCTACTGTATGGATACTGGAAACTGACCCAGGGCCTCTGCAAGAGAAGCAAATGCCTTTTATTTCTCAGCACATGACCAGCCCAGTGTCCCTCACATATCTCTGCAAGCAGATATCAGTGAAGAAGCTTCTAGTGAATACCAGCGAGATTTCTCCATATCCCACGACAGTCGGTAGTGTATCCAGCCATGAGTAAAGCTGGAAGACAAATTCCCTGAGGTCACCCAGATACCAGAAGACCAATGTGGCATGTTCCCACTCACACGTGGATCCTAGCATCAAGATCAATGTGGCATGTCCTAGCGTCAAGTCTTCAGGGTTGTGTGTTCAACCTATAGTATGGGCAGGATCCAGGAAACTGGAAAGGGAGGACTGGAGAAGAAGACAAAGAAAGATTTTAAGGGAGGGCACACAGAGCACAGATGATATGAAGGGGAAAGAGGTAATAATGGAGAGGGAGGCTGAGGTGGAGAAGGGAGAGAAGGGGTAACTAATATAGAGAATATTTGAAGAGCCATATAGAATCCACTATTTTGTAAGCTTCCACCCAGAATAAAAATCCCAGTGACAGACATGGGACATTTACTGAGTTAGTGACAATAAGTGCCCTCGGTGACTCACGAAACACTATAGGTCATTGCCACAACTCTTTTGACCCACAAGAACTTTACAACTAGACCCCATTTCTATAGCACACACACAGAGAAGATATTCCTAGTTAATTGGATGGAAACTGTGGAAGGTATATATATGTTTGCTGGTGGTGGGAGGTAGTAGATCTTCTTTGGTCTCAGAATTATGTAAAACTGGATTAGGCACAAATTTGTAAGTCAATGTTCAGATTTGGAATCTGAAAGCAGATTATCAGATGTCTCTGTAAGTACAAAGATATCTTTTATCAAAAAAGTAGATAGCTCATGATATATTTTATTTGGTTGGTTTTGGTTTTGTTTTGTTTTGTTTTGTTTAAGAAGAATTATCTTTTTAAAAAGGAAAGACCTGGCTAGATCATGAATACAGCCCTAAATTCAGTTTTCAATGGATTTGAAAATGGTTAATACTAGAAATAAGCTCTGTGAAAGAGCTAGAGATAGGAAGAGAGAGAGAGGAAGAGACAGCAACAGACAGAGGCAGAGACAAGAAAAGGAGAAAGGGAGGAAGAATGGGAGAGAGACAGAGAGAGGCAAAGACAGTGAAAGAGAGACAGAGAGACAGAGAAACAGAGACAGAGAGACAGAGAGAGGCAGAGATAGTAAGAGAGGCAGAGACAGAGAGAGGGAAGAGAGAGAGAGAGAGAGAGAGAGAGAGAGAGAGAGAGAGAATACACATGTCCTTCTCATCTGCTTTTACTAGGCTGTTACATAACATGGCAGCAGTCCCTGCATTCCCACAGAGCCTAGGATACAGAGAATCACTGTAGGATTAGCAAAATGTACTTAGGTATCCATCTGGACAGAACCATGCCATGGTTTTCCCTTTATATACTGCCCGGCCACACACATTCCGAATGACTTTTAAGAGTGTGGTAGCACACATTTTTACCTATTGGCTTTTGAAAAGAATTTAACACGATGTTTATGCCCTTGTGACCAGATAGATTTAAGGGTTAGCAATTTGTTTTTATCACACCCTGCATGTCTTAGGTAATTAGAAACAATCAATTGGAAAACAGTAACACAGAAACACAGGCACATTAGCCTTCTCTGGAAAGTGAATGCAAGCTCACACTCCTGGGAGACAACAGCCCCGCAGGCCTCTTTCTGAGGTGGAGGCAGGCTGGCTGAGGGACACTTCGCCCTCCTGTCACTTAAAGCGATGCCCACAATTATCTCCAATGACCAGGATGCTTCTTTCCTTACAGTGGACTCCCTCAAATAAACAGCTCTCTGGGGAGCTCAGCAGGACTGTCCTTCACATCATCCTTGACTCTCCAGGAATCTCCAGAAGAACCTGTGTAAATCCATGAGACCCTACTGCACATGCGCACAACCCTCTGGGAGCTCTAGGATAATCCGGTTTGCAGCACGTTGGAACTATAACCTGGGTAGTTTTTGAGCCATAGCACACTGCTGAATGTAATCAGTTCTATAATCACTATGAATCTCACCTTCATAGATTTTTTTTTAAATCTCCCCTTGACAATTTTCCTTTTGGTGACTCTTACCTCTGACTATGTCAGTACATGTGAAGCTCCCAGAGATTTACACCGGAAATGCATGAGGGAAATCTACATTTCTCATCAACTGTATTTAGTCCTGCCTTCATTTTATGTATAGGTCCCATATTATACTCATCATATTTATGCTTTAGATTAATTATACCAATTAGCTGAAGAAGGTCCTTCTAGAATGTGGGTACAAATATTATCTTCCACAGGCAGTGGAGGACAGCCTTGTCAGTAGAAAAAAAATACCATAAAAGGTAAATTATAGAAAATGCTATTGAAAGTGAAAAATGTTATATTAGTCAAGACAGATAAATGGCTTGTAGTGTATATTCTCAAAAAACAGAAATTATTAAAGGTGCATTTAATTTTAAGCAAGTGGAAGGAAAAGTGTAAAATGTTAATCCCCAATAATTAATTAAACACCTCTGAAAACACTAAAAATTCTATTTCTTGGCTGGCTTTGTACTTAAAGTAGTAAACTGGAGAACGATCTCCAAAGGTGAAGGCATTTGCCACCAAACCTAACAACCTGAGATCCATTGCCAGGACTCACACGGCCGCAGGAGATGACCAGCTCCTCAAAGTTCTCCAGTGATTTCCACATTTGTCCTGTGATTTGTACACACCTCATCCCCTCAACACAACACACACACACACACACACACACACACACACACACACTGAATAAATGTAGTTTAAAAAGATTAACAGAAGGGTGTATGTTTTGTAGAGAATGAGAGTCTTTTAAAATGATGTCATTAAAAACATTACTCTGTATCCCAGATTGACACAAAATATGGAACAGGAATTTAAAAATAAGCAGAATTTAGATGTGGTCGATAATGTGGAATTCTGACCAAAACAGAACAGAGAACAGGTTCTTCGCTGAATGCAAAGATTGTACCTCCATATGGAGGAATTCAGTATTTAAATACAAACCTCACAATATTGTTGCTTCCGACCCCAACCAAGATCCATAATGGCAGAAGTAAGAAGGCACAGAATCAATGACACAGTCTCCAGGAGTCAGGCAGGTGTCAAAAGCAGCCTCGTGTATTATAGGAATTAGGCAAACCTTTATAGCCCCTCCCAGCATCTTATTGGCTCCCAAGTAGCCAAATGTAGGACTGTCTCTTTCTTATGGGATCCCTCCATGACCTGATCTAGGGTCAGTGGCCTCTGGCCAGGCCAGCTAGGTTGGCTGGCGAGGAAGTGTAAGTGCATGCGCTGCCGCATTGGGGTTGGGCCTGCTTGGCTACATTTCTCCTACACAGTATTAACTTTGTTGACATTTATAGCTTAAATTGAAGTAAATTTTATAATAATTTAAATATAGTTCATTTCCCAACTATAGGTTTGACCATTCTCATAAATAATGAATCAAAATTGCACCCCACTGCTATTAATGTTTAAACCTCAGGTTTATGACGTCTTTTCAGAGCTATCAACTACAGTTCTAGTAGACTTAGTACAAAATCCGTGAAGCCAACTTCTCTTTCACTAACTTCCTTCCAGGTTTATTTTACTCTGATTATGTTTCCATTATACATTTTTAAAAATAGGAAACAAACTAACTAATTATTTACTTAGAGAAGTGTCTCCCTTAGCTCTGGAAGGTCAGGTTCTGAACGTCCCAGTGATTAACTCTAAAACCCGGAGTAACTGTGGCTTTCCCCTGTTCTTACTCTGGGTCTTAGAAAATTCCCTATAGACTTCCCACTTCCATTTCTTATAAATTGATAAACTTTTACATTTTCATACAAAGAAACTATGCAAGCTTTGTATATGATTATTAATAAAAGGGATACGAGTGTTATTTGAATACACACTCTGCTGTATGTAATACCTGAGAAGGTTACTACGTGACTAATAGGCAGGCAGTGTATATGACAAGGAGGCAGATGCCCAGGACAGGGGGTAGGGCAGAAGTGGGGGTGAGGAGTCATGTTCTGGGCAAGGCAGAGGAGGATGGAAGGAGGTCTCATTACACTGTTCGGGATGGCGTGGAACTTGAAACGTATATGTTTCTTATTTCTGAAATGATTCATTTAATAGTTTCAGATTACATTTTACCACAGGTAACAAATGATGAGAGATAAAACCACAGTAAAAAGGGGACTCCTATATTTATACATCTTAAAGTGCTAACACATTCAAAGGTGAATCACATAGATTATAGCACTTGAGATAAATTACCTTAGGTTGTGATGTTTCTATTTTCACAAGTATCACAATCATTATAGTACACCACATCTCATAAAATGTATAGTTTTTAATGCATTGACTTAAAAGGTAAGTTTTTAAGGAATGGAAAAAAGACGGCATGCCAACTGTCACCTGTCTTTCTTTGTTACACTATACCACATATTTTGATAGAAGTAGGGTTAGTGACCTTAGATGAGGACAAAAATCATATCTGAAAAGAGTTCTTAGAAGGGACAATTTTTTTTTGTCTTTTTGTTTTGTTTTTGAGACCGAGGTTCTTTGTGTAGCCTTGGCTGTACTAGAACTTCCTCTGTAGACCAGGATGCTTTTCAACTCACAGAGATAAAGATATGAACCACCACTGCCTGACCAATACTTTTTTTTTCCAAATAGTACTTTTATTAGTTGTTTGAGAACCTCATACAATGTATTTTGATCATACTCCATCTGTCCCCCAACTCCTCCTATATCCACCCTCACCCTAAAATTCCTACCAATACAACTCTAAGATTTCTTCCTCCCATCCCTGTCCTTACCTAGTCTGAACTTTATTTTGTGTTGCCCAGGCAGTCTCAAACAGGGCCTGCCCTGGAGTGTGGTTGACTTACCAAAGATCACATCATTTCAAACCAACCAACCAACCAACCAAACAAACAAACAAATCCTATTCTTCACAAGGGAAAAAACTCTAAGTTATCTTGACATCCTTTTGTAAATGTGGATCAGGTCAGGGAATATTATGTTTATTAAAGTGCTCAGGGGTGACAGCTAACGGTCACTTTTACTCTTGAGATAGAGTTCTGTTATACTTCTCTGGATGATGTCAAACTCCTAGGCTCAAGGAACACTTTGCCATTGCCTCCCAAATAGCTAGAACTATGCTAGCTGGCTGTGTTCTCATTTGCTATGCCAAACTAGAATTCTAATAGAAACCATTCTTACATGTAGAGAACATAGACTTCATGAAAAAACTAACCATTGTCTACTTCATCATGTGCCATAAAGTTGTGCTGTTCAAATTACAGCAGTCATTTACTGTTCATTAAACAAACAGAAAAATGTCTTGGGCAAAGAAAGTCTAGAAATGATCAATGACAAATGAACTTAGAAGGAACCATCAAACTCAATCTAGTCTTTGAAGAGAGAGGTTGGAACTCCTGGTTAGTAAACTGGCTCTCACCTGTCATGACATTCTCTGTCACATGTACCGATTATACCAGTGTAAGGAAGGACATGCATGTTGACCAGCTACTATATGCCAAACACATCTCTTCATGTTTCACTACCAACCGCATTACACACATGTGGAAATTCAGGCTGTGGAAGAAAAAGAAATTTGCCTAAAATCATACAGATACAGAAGGCCTGAGCTATGAACCTAGGTCCAGCTGGGTTTCTACTGAATACACATCTTGTTACACCAAGGTATCAAGGCACCACTTTTTGTTTGTTTAATGCAAAGTAAACTCTTAGTTTTTAATAATACAGATGTACATTACAGTAAATACTTAACCCATATTTTATGCTACCTCCCCCTTTAATTCATATATGCCCTACGGTATACTCATTTATCTTTTTGTGTGAATGGTTTCTGTGTCTGGCTTTCCCAGGTGCATTATCCAGATAAATTAATCCTTTACACTTGGCAATTCTGATCTGACTCTGCAGGAGATGATATATAGAAAATCCTTTTATAATTAGGACACCCTTACTCTGGGGATTTCCAGGATTCTCACCTTTTAATTAAGTCAGTAGTCTAGTGCTGCTTTTGAAATAGGCATGGTGGGCAATTTTCTGCCTATGTACCCAAGAAGAATATGATGCAAGCCGTATGAATTTTTTCATAGTTTGTGCCACGTGTAAATGATTATGTTCTGGCAAAATTGGTTTTGATTGAAAGTTAATTTAGTATACAGCCCACCAAATTTAACACGTCTATGCTGGGTGTGTTCTTTTTCTAACTAGTCTACTTGCAACCACACCGCCTGTTAATTGATCCTAAGAAGGAGAGCCAGGCTCAATCCCAAAGAGATCGTTTGTGATTTGTTACCTCCCAGCTTCCCTGATGAGCACAGACTCCATGCTTTCCTGTCCCCTCAAGCCATTCCCATTCTGCAAACTCCAATTCTGGCTGGAGCCCAAGGTTTCCAAGGAATGAGGTCACTAAATATCACTTGCCAGATCTCCCCAGCAAAGGACAATACCCAAGGACCTCATGGAAAAAAATCTCACACAAAGCCAGAGAAGAACTTGTGCTAATGAGGCAGGAGTGTTGGTTACCTCGATGCTATCTCTCAAAGGAAGCATAGTTACCGTCACTGCCCGGCCAAGCCACTCCTCTTCAAGGTCTCCTGCAGAGACTCAGAGATTCCAAGTCTAGATCTGACCTCATTTACAAGGACTTTCTCTTCTTAACCATGCAAAGCGGCCAATACCAGTCTTGAAAACAAAGGCAGAACATGGAGAACAATGTGGTCTTCCAATATGACATATTAAATGCAATCAATCATCTCTCCTCATCCCCATTTATTACAGTGCACTGTATTAGTAGAGATGGATTTCAGTAAACAAAATCGCCTGAATTGGGAGAACACTTAATCAGTTATAAGATTTCAATTTCCTTAACTTCTCTTTGCTTTTCCTCCTTTGTTGTTAAAGGCTGGGGGAAAAAAATCCACTAATAATCATATCTGCCAAACTTCAGCTATGTGGGAGTACTGCATAAACATATAAAGGTTAAGGATTTACAGGAAACATTGTTGTTTCTTAATGTTAAACCAGATAAAACCTTCAATATAGACAAGAGTAATCAGTGAAATGAATAGAAGTAATAATAGGATATGCCAAATTAACCTTCCCGTGGTGTGTGAATCGGTAAACAGTACTATGTAGGTGATTCTTTTTTTTACACATGTGAACAGACATAACTCTCAAGAAATTATGCCTTTCATGGAAACTTTGAGCATATTAGTCTTGGCAAAGCCTAAGTAATATTTTCGGAGCCCTGAAAGAGCTCTTTCATTTTACTTCCCATGAAAAGCTTTATTTTTATATACTGCATTAGAGAAGTCCATGAAGGCGGGTGGGGGGGTGCGGGGAGGAGGACCATCAGGCCGCTAATAATGCTTTATGCATCACAGGGGTTCACACAGATGTCAGCTTTAGCATCGTTGTGATCTCAGAATATAAATGAACCTTTCAATACTCATCCATTAAACAGTAACCTCACACTTAGTCATTTCATAAGCTCATGTTTGGCCAATGCATTAATAAATCGACAGATATGCCTGCAAGCAAGCTTTATGCAAAGAAATTTGTCTCAGGTAGCAAGGTTATCTCCGTGAGTCAGATCCTCTCTAGCTGTCTTCTACTTGTAGAACTCATAAATCTTACAAAACATAATGACTCTTTGAAGCTACTGCGGCCAAGGCTCATTCTGATTCTGAATGTTAGCTTCTGTAAGAGCTGCTTGATATCAAAGCTACATAGTGTGGGTAAAATCTTTTGCTTTGTTTTATTTTTTTGAGAAAGGCCTTGGCTGGCCTTACTTGACACTCATTAGGTAGAGCAGGCTGACCCCAAATTCACAGAGATCTGCCTACTTCAGCTTCTCACTTGCTGGAATTAGGGAATGAAAGAGCCGCCAATGAAGTGAAAGATTGCTTTATTCTAGCCAGGCACTCATGTCAAGGTTTGAGAAGACAGTGGTCACTCTCTCATTCGTAATAATAGAAACAAGGCTGGAAGGCTGAGGGGAAAAAGTACTAAGGCTGGGTCTCAGTGCTGTCTGTATATAGTGATGGTGGAAGCCTCCTGCCTCCTACACAAAGTAGCTTCGAGCGGTCTTGCCAAATGAAGTCTCCATCACAGTAGGAGATTGTCAAGGCTCCAATTAGCAAATCCCTATACCCCCAAAGTCAATTATGTGAGTCTTGAAAGGGTGGAAAAAACTCCTTCCTAGGAAAGGAAGAATCAATCAGGCATTAGCCACCCTGAGTGCCAAGAACGACTGGGAGCTCCTTATGAAGTGTCCACATGTGCTTAGTGCCGATGGGTAACTTTGAGGAATTTTTAAAAAGCAATAAAACCCTATAGGTGGAAGAATAACATGAACTAACTAGTACCCCCTGAGCTCATGTCTCTAGCTGCATATATAGAAGAGGATGGCCTAGTTGGCCATCATTGTGAAGAGAGGCCCCTTGGTCATGCAGACTTTATATGCCCCAGTACAGGGGAACACCAGGGCCAAGATGTGGGAGCGGTGAGTAGGGGAACAGGGCCGGGAGGGGGGAGGGTAAAGGGAACTTTCTGGATAACACTTGAAATGTAAATGAAGAAATTATCTAATAAAAGTTGGAAAAAAAAGCAATAAAAAGTTATAGAACACACTAATGTATTTATTCCTTTAAAAATATCCTTAAGCCCTTATGTAAATAAGGGAAAGTATAAAAAAATCTATTTTAGATATTAAGGAAATGGAAGAATAAAGACAAAGAACTTGACTTCATTGTTTACATCAGGCACTCATGACTGATGTAATAGTGAAAGCTATGTGAGTAAATAATGAAGAATAATATCTGTGCACAGTAAAGGAGGGCTGACCTATATCAGAGGTTGTAGATTATTGAAATATTATAAAACTAAGCACAAGTATGAAAAAAAAATAATGAGAGGTCATCATGTCAAAGTCTTGTTGAAATTAAGCTATTGAGGGAATAGCAAATTGGGATTGTTAAGAGCTGAGCTGGAATTAATAACTGTAGGTACCATCACAGGGGAACTTCTGAAGGTTGCCAACAACAAAATTATGCCAACAGTATTTTACCCTTAAATGACAGAGGGAGGGACGAATATTCACTTATATGAAAGATTGCTACTAAAATGGATGCTTTTAGGTATTCATTCTGATTCTTTTTCCTGTAGCACTGAAGATGCTACTGTTCCTATTGTTGGTCATCCAAGCTCCAAGCTCCGTGTCTCCAAGTCTCTCATGAAGAAGACTGGCAACATTCTTATGGCGGTTCATCTCGATTGGCATCTTTACTGGTCTGAAGGAGGGAGTCTAACTGGCTTTATCATGGTGGCCTTTGTCTCTATGGGATTGAGTAGGCCCAAGCCTAGTTTGGGTAGGGAGCATCCCCACTTCTACCCTTGCTCTCTGAGAGATGTCCAGGGTATGGGTAGCACTCTGCTGTCCTTCATTTGACTTGGGAACCCACATTAAACCTCTGAAACTGTAAGCCAACCGCAATTAAATGTTTCCCTTTATAACACTTGTCTTGGTCATGGTGTCTCTTTGCAGCAATAAAACCCAAAGTAAGACAACACTCCACCAATATGGTCTTGTACACAGGGAAGGACAGACAAATGGATTAAATAGATCAAGATGCACCATCCTGATATAGATTTTAGTCCTCATTGGCATGTTATTCTTCAGTAACCTAGGCATGCATCTCAAAGTCTTTAAAACGGCCAGTCAAATATGTTGTATAATATTGTTTATTAACAAGTAAATTAAGAAGTAAATAGAATTTTTAGAAAGGACAGTCATGGTTCAATTAGTAGTGACTAGCCCTTCTTTATCTAGATTAGTCTATGAGCACATTCTTCCTGCTGAGGAATATAGTTCGCCCCCTGTCTTTCCTCCATATGCTTCTCTCTGTAAGCCCATAATACTCATGCTATTATGGGACCATCTCCCTCTTCTTTGGCCACTTGGTACCTTCGGCCTTTGCTGGTTGGTTCTCATCTCCTGGAAAGTATACTTTTCAGAGAGAACTCATTATTCAGAGCCCCTAGATTATAAGTACAGATGAGACTTAGGGTATTTCCAATGCAGGGTGAGATTTAATCCCGGGGGATGAGAACTGGAGGGGTCTGCATACACACAGTGGTTATAGATCAAGTTAGTTACCACTTTTCCTTTAAACATTATATAGTACCCACTCATAATTGGTCTCCTGGAGATAATTCTGTGTTGCCTTCACAGATAATGACAGCTTCTGTAAGATCTACTGGCAGGAACTTGAGCAGAAGTGATATTTGTTAGACTAAGCATTTCAAACAAAGTCCAAGTCCCCTCCTAGATTCTTCCCCACACTGGTGTACACAGGTACCTGCCTTGGACTCATGCCTAACCATGGAGATGAGAATTTCCTGGCAGGATGGAGGCAACCTTGCTCTTTGCAAGCTTGCATAACTTGGCTGGGTAAGAATGCTGCATGAGAGAGAATTTCAAGTTTTTACATCACAGTATCCAGGGATTCACTAAGTCTTGATCCTAACCAGTCACAGTGATCTGTAAACTCAGTTCATCTGTTAGGTAAAGTGATGTATAGTGATCACCAACTAAAAGTCAAACTTGAGCCCAGAGTCCACCAGGGCCATTGTGCCAAAGGCACTGATACTGCAACTCCAGTTGCAGCCACATTTTATAGAATCACTCAGAACTGGAAGCCATCTCAATATAGAATTGCTTGTCATTCCAATGATAGATATTTACTCTTGTAACTGAGTTACAAGTATGCTAAAGTCTCTTTGGGATATACGGTGTGTGTGTGTGTGTGTGTGTGTGTGTGTGTGTGTGTGTGTGTGTGTAAACATATCAGATGTGTATCTGTTGCCTTTCTAGTTATGGAGTCAAATGACTTGCCCCTATATGGGCATTTGATATTTGTGAAGACATGAGTAAAGGCAGTGATGTCCACTTAACTTCCTATGCATAGGTTCTGTGAATTTTACGCATACTTAAACTTACAGTTGACCTTTTGGTGCAGCAAATATTAGAACTCTGGGTTCCATGACAGAAACTAAAACCACGTATGTGTTATTTTCTCATGTGTTGGCATGCTTTAATCTTTGTGTAGAAATTGAAATTCAAAGTTCTTAAGGAACATTCTTAGGTTCACTTTAGTAAATTCACTTAAAATCATATTATGGGCTGTTTATTTATAAAGAAAAAGCCTAACGAGTGAGGGTGTTTTTTTTTCTCATCTAAACCATAACATGGAAAACATTTTACAGTACTATAAATGATGTCTCAAATGTTTTTCGATGTTTTTAATATGAAGCAAGAAAAAAAAGTATAATTTACTAATGTTAAGGTATAAAAGTATACTCTAGAAACATCCATTCATTTTTGCTTAACTACTATTTACCAGGTAGCTACAAAGTTCTTGGCACTCTAGTGGAAGCTAGGGTTGAGCCTAGCGTGATGTCTGCCTGTGAGTCACTCATAGCCTGATGACTGTCCCCTGTGCTGACCCTTGGGCTGGTGCCTGTCCCCTGTGCTGACCCTTAGGCTAGAACAAACAATGGCAAGTGAAACAGACATTCCTTTTGTGGCAAATGTGTAGAAATCGCCTAGAAAGGCACAGTCTGTGTTAAACACTGTCTTCTCTTTCCTTATGGATATTGCATTCCTGTGCTGCAAAATAAGCAGTCTTGAGCCTTTCCCTTCAGAATCACAGAGTGAATGTCACTCATAGCTCATAGCTATATTAACTCAAGGACTACTTTCTTAGGAAAGGCTGTCCTAAACATGTTCTCTATCCGGTCCCTACCTTCATCTTTCCTCTCTTCTCTTCTCTTCTTTTCTCTTCTCTTCTCTTCTCTTCTCTTCTCTTCTCTTCTCTTCTCTTCTCTTCTCTTCTCTTCTCTTCTCTTCTCTTCTCTTCTCTCTCCCTCCCTCCCTCCCTCTTTCTCTCTCTCTTTCTTTTCTTTCTTTCTTTCTTTCTTTCTTTCTTTCTTTTTTTCTTTCTTTCTTTCTTTCTGCTTTCCTCTTTCCTCGTAAGACAAGATTTCCTCATGTATCTCAGAGTAACCTTGAACTTGCAATCTTCCTTTCTTAACTTCTCAAGTACTGGGATTATAGGTGTGAGCCACCATGCTCACACCAGAGTTGCACAAACATTGGTTTTTTTTTTTAATCTATTACAATAATATCAAAAAGAGTCATCTTCGTGTGTATATGTGTGTGTATGATCAGAGTTAGTAAAAGCCTTAAGAAATATCATAAAGATAATGAGAAGGCTATCCTAAATTATATTAAAGATTCCTAAGTTAAAATAGTGGGAGACAATAATGCATATTGGCAAGAACATGTTTTTAGCATTTTGGTTTTTTTTAATACCCTATAATTATCTAGGATAACATCAGACCTTTTAAATTTTTTATTTCTATGTATTTCTTTGTTTGTGTGCATGTGAGTACCTATATGTATATATGTCATGTATGTGCAAAGACCTCCAGAGGCCAGGAAATGGTATAGTATCTGAGGTTTCTGACGTGAGTGCTGAGACCCTAACTCAGGCCTTCTGCAAGAGCAGTACGCAATCCTATTCACCGAGTCATCTTTCCATCCCCAATATCAGATTTTAACCAAGCAGAATGGCTGCTGGTTATCAGGGATAGGAAAGTGTCTGCCTGTACATCAGCTCTGACAGATAAATCCAGAAACAAGCGAGCAAAGCAACCCGCTAACCCTCTCGGCCTCCATCTTTATTGTAAAATAATTCACAGCAAGTGCATTAAAAGTTAAAACAGAGTCTGGGGAGATGTTGTAGTTTGACGAGTGCTTGCTATGTAACCGTGAGGATATAAGTTCAATTTCCAGAGCCCATGTAAAAAGCCAGGGCAGTGGAACGTGCCTGTAATCTTACACTGGGCAGGTGGAGACATGAAGATCTCTGGGCCCAGTGGCTGCTCAGTCTTGTCAGTAAACTCCAGGATTAGTGAGAGATTTTTGTCTCAAAATCCAATTATTTTCAGGTTCAATGGCAATTACATAATTATGATCATCTTACTTTTTAGTGTTATTGTCATTTAGTTGATCCATTTACTACATGGTTACCAAATAGTTACTGCGAGCTCTGAATCAATCTTAAAGACAGGAGGCAGGGATCCTTCCCATAATCAGCCACCAAAAATAAACACTATTGCATATGCCAGCAAGATAATGCTGAAAGGGCCCTGATATAGCTGTCTCGTGGGAGGCTATACCAGTGCCTGGCAATCACGGAAGTGGATGCTCACAGTCAGCTATTAGTTGGAAAACAGGACTCCCAAGGAAGGAGCTAGAGAAAGTACCCAAGGAGCTGAAGGGGTCTTCAACCCTATAGGTGGAAGAATAACATGAACTAACTAGCTCCCCCTGTGCTCATGTCTCTAGCTGCATATATGGAAGAAGATGGCCTAGTTGGCCATCATTGGGAAGAGAGGCCCCGTGGTCATGCAGACTTTATATGCCCCAGCACAGGGCCATTATGTCGGAGGGGAGCAGGGCGGGGATGGGGGAGGGTATGGGGAACTTTCTGGATAACACTTGAAATGTAAAGGAAGAAAATATCTAATAAAGAAAAAAAACAAAAACAAAACAAACAAACAAAAAAAGACAGGAGGATAAATAAACAGGTGTGATCTACTTACCCTCTCAGACCATAAAGACCTAGTTGAAGAATTGGACATTAATACAGTGCAAGGAGGGATGTTTTCTTTATGGTTTTAACCAATTGATGTGAATGATGACTAATCCCACAAATCACAAAGAGATGGAGCACCCCAGATTAGATTAGATCTTCAAAAAATGTTGGCAGTCTTCAGAGAGAAACTATAGAATGTTATCCTTAGCTTTGAATGGCTTTGAACGTTTCAAACAATGCCAGGCAAAAGGAGGGGTCTTAGTTTCAAAGTCGACAGTGTACCCTGCTATCGATTCATTTCATTTGAGTTTAAATCAGGTTTGCTCAGCTTGACTTTGAACATCATTAGTGTGGGAGGAGATGGTTTGCCCTTAGTGTCCTCCACACGCTCCTTCCCTAGGGGTTAGACTTGGCTTCATCCTACCACCTAACGAACCCTTAGAGAATGTCCTACGTGGAACAGACTTGATTTCACTCTCCAGGAGTGCTGAGTTGTGGCTTGAAAAAAAAACAAAAAAAAAAATAAATAAATAAAAATAAGCAAGAGAGTGATTCACTTGTTCAGCTCTAAGCATTTCATGATGATTTATGTTCTGCTTTTTTTTTTTCTATTTCTGCTGTTGCTTCAGAAAGCACAAATGCTTTCTGCTGATAAAACTAGTTACATTGAAGCAAAAGAAACTCTGCCACCTACATCTCAGAAGGCGTTCACCAGATTGGCTCCCACAGCTGGGAACATATTGATAAATAATAGATGAATGCTTCATCCCCTTTAGCTCCATCCTGTCTCTGAAATATACTTTTCATTTTCTGCAGGATTGAGGACCAGATGGCTTTTAGAAAACATTCCAGTAAAATGGGCGATTACTTGATCCTAATTCATTAGTTGGAGCCTTGATCATCTTCTGGGTAGGGTGAGATTTTGGCTGCTGCAGGCATGAGCTGCTTGTTTTGCTTGCAATTAAGGGGCTAAATCTTTTTCATGTTTCCATCATGCTAATTCCTAATGCAGCAAACATCACTTAGTTTGTGGCTTTAAAGGAAAAAAGAAACCCACCCAGAAAAATTCTGCTAAGATTTGCCCATGCTCTAGATTACTGTGATACTAGTTTGCAAATGTTTCCTATTGGAGACACGACCACATGGAATCAACAGCCTAGTTCAAAGTCACGTGAAGGACCGGATTCTAACAGAGTTCAATCTGTCCTGGGCTGGTATGTTACTGTCTCACTTTGGGATTCCATGGACATTAGGGTCATGCAAGCAGTGATACAGGAATGGTTAAAATTATATTCACCCTTAAAGTGACCCTCTCTCTGATACTTAAAAACCAAAAGATGAGGCATTTTGAGGACGTTATGAATTCTCTACTATATACTGATCTTGTTATAGAAGGCTTTCCTTGTTGTAGAATGGTGTTCCTAGCTTTTATTTAAGGGCTGGGTTCAAACGTATTATTCATCCATATTCTAGAACTTTCTATTGACATCTAGAAATGCAGAAACCTCAGTGATTTATTTCCTGCTTGTGGTGATTGGAATAAAAATTGCACCCCCTAGAGAATTGGCCCCGACACTCAACTACCATGAGGTGGCTCTGAGTTGGCCCATCCCCAAATCTAAATTATCCCTGAGTAGTTGAGACACATGAAAGGCCAGTCTTGCTGATCCAAAGCTGTAGGATCTCCAGTTAACAGGATGAACAGGAGGATTCCTGGAGAGGATTCAATATTGATGGTGTCACAGAAGCCAGAGACCTCCAACCTGACCTGACCAATGACTCATTGCAATGAATATTTGCAAGAGGAGACGTGTGGACAGAGGGATAGATTGTGGGATATACTGTGACACACTACAGCTTCCGTGCTGAAATGTTTTCTATGCTTTGTTTGTTTGCATGCTTTTTATTTTGGGGGAGGTTGGCAGGGGTGATGGGCAGATACGATGGGATAGAGAGCTAAGTGGAACAGGGGTGCATGATGTGAAATTCACAAAGAATCAATAAAATGTTTAAAAATATATTTGAAAAGATGGCTCCCATAGGCCACTGGGGAGTGACACTCTCAGGAGCCTTATTGGAGTAGGTATGGCCTTGTTGGAGAAAGTGTGTCATTGTGAGAACAGATTTTGAGGTTTCATATGCTCAAGCTAGGCCTAATGTAGCATTCTCTTCCTTCTGCCTTTAGATCAAGAAGTAGAACTCTCAGCTACTTCTCCAGCACTGTGTCTACCTGCACACTGCCGTGCTTCCCACCATGATGATAGTGAACTAAACCTCTGAAACTGTAAGTCAGCCCCAATTAAATGGTTTCCTTCATTGCTTTGGTCATGGTGTCTCCTTACACTAAGACACTGCTCATCTCCCCACTGAGAGGGTTATTCAGTTACATATGCAAAACATTTTTTGCTGCATTTCTTTTTAAATTCATATTTTAGAGGCATTTCCAAAATAGCCAACCTATAATATTTTGGAAAGCAGAACTTCACATATCAATAATATACCTTTATTATAATTAGCATAATTATCTCTAATCCCTTATATTCATGACTATACAACATTTACAAATATGATTTAAATAATACTTAAAGGAATTTGACTTTCAAATCCTGGCATCATTGGGAAGCTAACATATTTATGTCTTATTTAAATGTCCTCAGGTCTCCTCATTCTAGCTCTGTGTTGATTTGACTAGGCATAATCTCTGTAGGCATATATACATTTGAGTGCTTAGTTATGAGGAAGGCACTATTTGGAAGGATCAGGAGGTGTGACCTTCTCAGAAGATGTGGGTCACTTGGGGGATTTCAGGATTTGAAGGCCTACACCAGGCCCAGGGTCATCCTTCTCTGTGCCAGCAGATCAGGACTAACCTTTGAGAATATAATTCAGGCCCAGTTAAATGTTTTCCTTTGTAAGAGTTGCCTTGGTCACGGTGTCTCCTCATAGCAATGAAACCCTACCTAAGACTTGGCTCAGCTCGCCATTAAGGGAGCCAGCTCTCAGTTACTGCTTCAGTGCCTGCCTCCACGCTGCCATGCTCTCTGCCATGATGCTATGGACTCTTTTCGTGCAAGACTTCACAGTAAATCTGAATGCGAGACTAAGGAGTAGGCGCTAAGAGCAAAGTGGGTGATCAGCACATTACATTTCAGAAGGCTATTTCTAGACACAGGTTCATAGAGAAAAAAAATTAGATGATTGACTATAGGGTTTTGAGACTGAACTGCTTAATGGTACAGACCTTGGCTGACCTCAGACTTCTGTCTTGAGGTCTTGGGTAGTTATCCTTACCTCTGGTCATCCTATTTAAGGACTATTTTACTTGCATTTAAGATTTTAATTGGCCATTTGTCCCATTCTCCAGTTCAGAGATAAATCTCAGCTATCGTCCCACATTTCTTTTTCCTAATGGAGAAGTGTAATGTTTAACTCGTTGTTTTCCACCAGTAAGCAAACTGTCTTTCCTCCCTCATTAGTGTTTGAATTTTTAGTTTAAGTTCCTGAAATTTTAATGTGAGTTCAGCACAGACACATTTGTCTTGTTAAGAACTCTGTACCTCTCCAGTCTAAATAATCACGTTGCTACTCCTGGGAAATTCTAGCCTAATTACACATTACTATATTTTATCCATAGTAGATATCCCCATACTGAATAGAGGTTCTCAATGGAATGAAATGCACTATATATTATCAGTGGCCATTCTCATAAATCAGATTTTCCAGGGACCTTGTTTAAATACAAATTGGACATTCTGCATGAATCCACACTATGATTTATCTTCTCCAAACGCTCCATTTCAAGCCTTCCTGGCTGTGTCTTCCGCATGTATCCACATTGTGTTTTAATGTCTCCAAACGTTTCCATTTCAAGCCTTCCTGGCTGTAACTTACATGTACCCTTTTCACATCTGCTGTCATGGATGCTTCAAACGCTCCCTCCCCCTCTTACCATGCAGTATGCCTCTCCTCCGCTGTTTCCTGGCAGATCCCTGCTGACTGTACTCATCTCTGGTGAATTGTTCTTGAATGACAGGAAACACTTGGCCAGCAAACAGAGGTTATGCCTGTCCTCTTATGTGACTTAGCCAGACATGACTGCCTAATGAGATAATGACATCCCTTGGCTTGTTTGCTTCAAGGTGGGACAATTCTGTGATGCCATTCAGGATGACAAAGACCCCTTGAAGATGGGGCTGAGGCTCAACTCAACCAACATCCTGGTCTTGCTTCTTGGTTTCTCTCAAGTTTCTTGGTTCCACACTCTTCCTGTTGAAGAGTTTGAAGATTTCAGCTTCCCTGACAGGTGACATTGCTGCTATAGCCACCTGCTGTGGCTGTTTTAGTGTTCTGTTGTCGTGAAGAGACACCATGATCAAGGAAGCACTTATAAAAGCAGCCATTTAATTGGTGGCTGGCCTGTAGTTTTGGAGGTTTAGGGAGCAACACCGTGCTGCAGGCAAGCTGTGGAAGAGTAGCTGAGATCTGTATCCTGATCCATAGAAAGAGAGAGCCACTGGGCCTGGCTTGGGCTTTTTAAACCTCAAAGCTCACTCCCCAGTTATACACTTCCTCTAACAAGGCCCTGCTTCCTAATCCTTCTTAAGTAGTACTATTTCCTGATGACTAAGCATTCAAATACATGAGCCCATGAGGGTCATTCTTATTCAAATCACCACAGTGGCCTGACTTCTGTTGGTGTGCACTTTTCCTCTCTCTCTCTCTCTCTCTCTCTCTCTCTCTCTCTCTCTCTCTCTGTGTGTGTGTGTGTGAACATAGTGAGCTTCACAATGCCACTTCATGCACAGTGCTACCTGGGTTACTTTATTGAGACCCTCAAGCTTTCAGTAGTCTTAAACCTGGCTCATATGTTAATTTCTCACATTTCAAGGATAAATGTTATTTAAATTTGCAAACCATATCTGTGCCTAACTTATGTTTGTGGTGGGTAACTTTGTTGTCAACCAAGATTTCAGTCAGTGAGTAAAACTTCCCTAGTGTGGTGGGTATATAAACTGATGACATGACTGCTCCATGCTATGTGGTTAAGGGAGACATTTGTATGCTCAGGCTACAGAAGAGTATACATTTAATACATTCAATACATTTAATACATTCCCTTTATTCCCTTTACATTCCAGGCATATGGGGATAGGGAAGTGAGGCAATGTTTGGATGCCCGAGAAGGTGACCTGGAGGAGAAGGATGAGGATTCTGTGCCGGCTTCTCAGGAGATACTAAGAAAATTGTCCGCCATATGTATCACAGCCTGTACCTAAAGGTCAAAGGGAATGTATTAAAAAACAAGCAGATTCTCATGGAGCACATCTATAAACTGAAGGCAGATAAGACCCACAAGAAGCTACTGGCTGACCAGGCGGATGCTCGCAGGTCTAAGACCAAGGAAGCTGGGAGAAGCGCCTCCAGGCTAAGAAGGAAGAGATCATCAAGGTTCTGTCCAAGGAGGAAGAGACCAAGAAATAAAGTCTCCCTCGTGTCTGTATATAGTGGCCTGGCTGTGGCCTCACTTGGATCAGTTATTAAAATAAAATAAGCCTTAAAAAGGAAAAGGAAAAGGAAAAGAAAAAGAAAAAGAAAAAGAAAAAGAGAAAAAGAAAAAAAAGAAAGAGGAAAAGAAAAAGAAAGAGAAAAAGAAAGAGAAAAAGAAAGAGAAAAAGAGAATAGCTATAGGCATCTAGAAGAGTTCAGAGTAGTAGAATGAACATGGCCAGCAAAGTAGACCTAGTCATGAGAGAAGCAGGACCAGAGGGGAGAGATAGAGGGAGAGAAAAAATGGAAGGAGGGAGGGGTGTGGGGGGGTGTACAATAGCAGGGTTATAAGGAGAATGGGTAGCAGGTGGAGGAGCGCGAGCTGGGTGGTAGGTGAGGAGGTGGGAAGGGCTAGGATGCTAGGATGGACTTTGAAATGTATAACAGGTACCTGTGGTACTGAGGGAGCCTGGAGGCCAGCATGTACCTTAAAATGATGCTAATAGGTACCATAGACAGCCACTTATCCACTCTGCTTTTTAGAATCTGAGGAAATGGAATTTGGGCATGGCAGTGTACTGGTAAGTACCTGTGGTAGTTTGAATGAGAATGGCCCATATAAGCGTCTGTATTTGAATGCTTGCTTCCCAGATGGTGGACAGTTTAGGAAGGATTAGGAGACGTGGCCTTGTTGGAGGAGGTGTTTCACTGGAATGAACAGCAACTAAGACAGAAATTGGCACTGTGATAGGCTTGACCAAGCTGTTTGTTGGAGAACTATGAAAGGCTTTGGGACTTTGGACTAGAAAAACAGCTGCTTTAAGCAAGGTTTAGTAAGTCATTCTAGTAGGAAGGTGGAAGGCAGCAGTCCTGGGAACAATGGGAACCTGAAGGCCAGATAAAGAGGGCCCAAAGAGGAATAGTATCAGAGATTATTGTACAATGTGGCTGCTTTCTGCCCTTGTCCAAAATAAATAAATAAATAAATAAATAAGCCAAAGGATATTGCCTTTGGCAGAAGAGATTTCAAAACAACCTAGTATTGACTGTGTCCTTTGGTTAACTAATGACTATTCTTATGCAGAACTGTGATGATAGAAGAGAAAGTAGGGAGAAAAGAAAGAGAAGATGCACAGCCCAGGGAGGAGAAGAGCACCAGGGGTTGTAATGCTGGAGACAAATCCTGTGCTCAAGGAAGTAAGACTGTTTAAAGCAAGCCCTGAAACTAAATGGAATAAAGGGAGTGGTACTCACAGGATCCTACCCAACTGAGCTTCCAACTTGTGAAAAGCCAAGTTTATTCAACAAAAGAAACCATCAGCAAGTCAAAGTTTGTGCAAACGTACCAAGGCAGGCTCCAGCTCCAACAGGCAGCAGCCCTTAGTGCTCTCTTGTCTCGGAGCTTTGGAGGAGATGACAGCACTTCATTGTTGTTGTTTTTATATAGAAATTTACATTTTGCACATTGCCCAGGTAATATCATTTCTTCATGCATTAGCATCAAAATCTGACATTCTTTGTTGTTTAAACACAGGTTTTCATTTCTCTTTATTTTGGAATCATCTATAACATTTCTTTTCTGTTCAGTAATATATCCAAGAAAATCATTTTATATTTTACCCAAAATGGATGTCTACACTTATTCTTTTTATTTTCCAGAAGAAAGAGCAGGTTCAGTTTTTTTTTTTTTTTTTTTTTTTTTTTATTAGCTTCTCCAGATTCAAGCTTCTAAAGCAAGTATCTGGGAAAGACTTGCTTAAGAAGGAATATGTCAAATCGATTTTTTTACATCTTGTTATTTACACCTGCAATCTAGAGTATTCTGAATTCCTTAGCACAACATCTTTGTGCAAAAATTCTCTCTCGGACCCCTGACAACCTAACAATGAAGCTCATGGATACAAAAGAATGTTATAAACCTATCTGGTAGGTTTGATGTACCAAAAAGAAGAACTGAAGAAAGATGTCCAGATGTGCATGGGATCTGGGATGTTCATAGATGTGTCTTCCTCTATCAGGTCACATCTCCTCCATGTCCTTCATCTACCAGCATCATTTCAATGCAGGCAGAGGAAGGAACAGCCTGCAACAGAATACTCAGTGAAATGATGAATCAGTTTCAATACAGTGCTATAAACAGTGGGATCTCATATCGAATAGAAAGAAGTGTGTGTGTGTGTGTGTGTGTGCGCGTGCACGTGTGTGAGAGAGGGGAGGTTAATTATTTCTGAAAAGCATTTCAAGGGTTGAAGTGTCTCTAAGTCACATCACGATTGTACAACCCTGTTTGGTTGGCTACGCTTTGTTGAGTCCCACAGGACTTTTTTAATACACTTCCACATGTTGTGGTGACCCCCAATCATAAAAATGCTACTTCATAACTAAAGTTTTTCTACTTTTATGAATCATAATATAAGCGTCTGTGTTCTCTGATGGTCTTAGGTGACCCCTGTGAAAGGGTCATTTGACCCCATGTGGAGAACCTCTGTACCTATCTACATCCTGAGGTAAACCTCTGTGCTGTGGAGGATGACTTAAACATTTTTTGCAGTGTAGAAGTCCAGAATCCCCAAGGTCCCCCAGGAACACCTTTCTCTCTTTTTAGAACATGCCCTCTCTTTTATAGGTGGTTCCACTTTCTCTTCCCTTTTGGTCAAAAGATACAATATTTTTCCTAGAGTTTTTAATTCCATACTCATTACTGGGATTTGAACCCAGGGCCATGTACATGCTTGTAAGCATTTCCCCATGGAACTATATCACAAGCTATTTTTTTGTTACTTTCTGATTAAACACAGCTCATATTCATTATAGACTAAATCTCATATGGAAAAACACAGAGGTCTATAAATTTAAAAGCGAGGTTAGAATTAGTTCATGGTTTGAGAGCTATTTACACCTTAATCTGAAATGGTCTCCTTATCACTACTTTCTCCCTAAAGCCAAAACCAAATGCAAAGATAACTGTGTGAGGTGATAGGGGCCTTCCTTAACATGATAAGGAAACCGATTTTAAAGTGGCTAATCGGCTCCTCCCTCCTTCGGGGCTTCCTGTCATTTAGTGCCTTGCTCCCTCCCCTCCTCTGGTCAGCTCTCTGCTGCATGCTGCGATCAGTGTATTGGATCTGGAAAGCTAACTGGGGAAAGAGGGAATGAAGAAAGGAAAGACACATATACAAAAAAGCTGGGGTCACATGGGCGGGGCACCTGCTACCACTAAGGCCCCCATTGTGGGAAAGCTTGGAGATCCTCTCAATAGGAGATATCTGGGGCAGGCAGGCTCAGCTGTAAACATCTGGGAAAGGAAACTGTAGTTGCTCAGGTTGTTTGTTTGTTTGTTTGTTGTTTTGTTTGTTTGTTTGTTTGGTTTTTTTTTTTTTGCTTTTCGAGACAGGGTTTCTCTTGTATAGCCCTGGCTGTCCTGGAACTCACTCTGTAGACCAGGCTGGCCTCGAACTCAGAAATCTGCCTCCCGAGTGCTGGGATTAAAGGCGTGCACCACCATGCCCGGCTTGCTCAGTTATACATACCCTCTAGGACCTCCCAAGTGGAGCCTTTGCTGTTTGTTTTCAGCCTAAGCTCTAAAAGGGTAGGCTTTGATGATTTCCGTGGATAGGAAGCCTCTGTGTTAGCACCAGGACACTCCAAGCCCCACCTAACTATGTGACCCTTGACCTGTATTGCCAGGACAATGACCTTTAATCCCACAATCCACTTGGCTCAGTCTTCACCCTCAATGGTGTGACGTCATTTTCCGTATAAATTAAGAAGTCACCCCTCCTCGCTCTCTTTTTCTTCTCTCACTTCTCTTCCCCCTCTTTCTCTCTTTTTCCTCTTCTCTGCTCCCCCTACGCACTCAATAAACCTCTCCCACGTGGAACCACCTTGGCCTGGTCTGCTGTTTCGTTAATCCGCTCAAAACATATATATGTATACATGGTATTTTTCTTATCACTCCGTCCTCATCATGGCTGTGCCAGTGTCAACGATACTTCATTCACTCAAGAATTCATTTCAAGCTTTCTCTGCTTCCCAAAGAGGCATCTTCCAAAATGGTTCCTTGAGACACTGTCCAATTAAAATATTTAAACCAAATTTGTGGGAATTACAGACAGGCATAGTCTAATTTCAGAACGTCGGAGGCTGAGGCAGGAGGATTGATTCCATTAATTGTACAGGCGAGCCTATCTCAAAACACCACCAGCAAAGGAATTATTAAGCGAATGAGCAAATAAATTTGTTTTATTGAGAGGATAGTTTTCTAGTAAGTAGCAAAGGCAGGCACAGAATTGGAAGTCTGGCTGACCAGACTGTGTCCAGGTGTACAATTGTGATATATGCCTCGTTGGTAAGTTATATTTATATATAACCCATGAAAGAGAAGGGGATGCAGTTTTAGCCATCTTATCTAGTTGCAGCAGCCATCTAGGAGAACGGTAGAAGGAAGACCACACCTGACAAGGAAAGTGACACTCAATGACACTGGTGTCAGGTCTCAGCCCGACAGCTCTCTTCCAGCCAGGACCCACTAGGACTTGCTTTCTTCCCCCTCTTGCTGTACAGTGTGTGGTCTAGCCTGGCCTAAGCTTCTTGCAGTGAAAGCTTTTCTCCATCCTCTTATCCTTGAACCACAGTATAAGGAAACAGGAGGCTTTGTGTAAAAATCAATTCTGTTCAATTTCATCCCTTATTTCTCCATTTTCCTTTATTTCCTTTGAGGACGTATATCAGTAAGAGACAGCTATAATCAAATGTGCCAGAAAGGGATGAAACCAATAGGAGGAGTTTTGGCTGAAGGACGATTAATTTATATCAGAGATTGAAGTAACACTTTGAAACCTGCGTTGAAGCAGAAATGACTCTATTCTCCAAAATTACTTTCATAGATTCTAGTAATTTACTTCTCGCTTGTTACTCTCAAGAGCCAAAATGAGTGGGTTGGCTTATAGAGAAAGTAATAATAAATAATAATAAATATAGATATAAAATTATTATTATTATTTATTTTAAAAGGGACTCTAGTCTACTGGATGCTGTCATGGGAAACAGCCCTAGAAATCTTCATTTTCCCTGACAATAAAGGAATGAAGTAGGCCAAGGTGGTAAATTTAGCCCAATAAGGTTAGCTGTGAAGGCAATCCTAAAACAAAGGGGTTTCAGGCCCAGGAACCAGGCACCAGGCAAAGGCATTGCATTGGATAGCTGCAGCTGAATATGGCTTTGAAGTGGGCAGACAAAGCAATGGCAGATTGAAAAGAAGGAAGCTCCTGTAAACAGAACTGGAGCTAAGGGGAGCCAGGGGCTGCCTTCTTGTACCCTTGGCAAGGCCTCAAAAGTGTACTTGGGATCTATGGTTTTGGAATTGGAACTGGCAGTTTGTGTTTGTATTTCTTTTTTCTTTTGATTTTTCAAGACAGTGTTTTTCTGTATAGCCCTGGCTGTCCTGGAGATCACTTTGTAGACCAGGCTGGCCTTGAACTCAGAAATCCACCTGCCTCTGCCTTCTAAAGCTGAGAGCTTCCTTTTCTGTGTTTGTCTAAAATCTGTCATAGACATACAGATTTAATTCTCCTGGCAGCCTGCAGTCATTACTTCATTTCTATATAGCGAAGAAAGCTATTCTGTTGATTTCTAAAATAAAAAACTAAAAGGAAGGAATTATTATTTTGTATTTTATGTGTATGAGTGTTTGGCATGCACGCATGTCTGTGTGCCACACGTGTGCCTGGTGCCTGCAGGGGCTAGAAGAATTTGAGTTAAGGACAGTTCTGAGTTGCTTCATGAGTGTTGGGGATCAAGCTGGTGTCCTCTGTCCCCATCACCATAACTACTCTCAGATGATATGATGCCCTCTTCAGGCATCTAGTGACAATACTTCCACATGGTACACATACATGCAAGCCAAAAACTCATATGAAATCTTAAAAAATATTTTTTTAAAGATTACTACCTAGTAAAAGGCTTTCTGATAACTAACAAAAACCTATTTTGCCCTTCACATCTCTTTCTTTGTCATGATCAACTTTTAAATCATCTTTTGTCCCTTCTAGGTTCAACAGCATAGGAGAGATAACACACAGACTTAGTCAATCTGCATCTGATTTATTTCGCTGAATACCATGAACTCCACGGCTACATTCCTAAAAATAATGACTGCAGTCTTCTTTGTAACCAACATTATACACTATCATGTGTGTGCACCAAATTTTCTTTATCCTACCATGTGTGAATTGATTGTTTAGGAAGGTTCCATTGCTTGATAACCTTAGGTGGGAAGGTGTCACTGTGATATACTGACTTTGACTAATTTTGGTATGTAATCATTCCATTTTTATTTATTTATTTATTTTCTTATCTTAACCCTTGTCTTAGTTAGAGCTTTATTGCTGTGAACAGACACCATGATAGAGGCAACTTGTATAAGGACATTTAATTGGTCCAGTCCATTATCATCAAGGCGGGAACATACCTGCATCCAGGCAGGCATGGTACAGGAGGAGCTGAGAGTTCTACACCTTCATCTATCGGAAGGCTACCAGGAAATGACTAGCTTACAGGTAGCCAGGATGAGAATCTTAAAGGCCATGCCAACAGTGATACACTTCTTCCAACAAGGCCATGCCCACAACAAAGATACACCTCCAAATAGTGTCACTCCCTGGACCAACCATGTTCAAACCACCACAACCCTAGAAGTCAAATTATCCTGGGAAAGTGATAGAATGATCAATATATGTCCCTTTTATTAGCTTCTATAATTTGATATATTAAAGTAGTCTATAGAAAAAGCCATTATATAGCAAACGGTCATACTTCATGAAATATTTAAAAATAAACACATGAAGAAACCACAATAAGGAAATAAGGGAATGTCACAGTATTTCACAAAGAGCTCTACTATATCTTAATACAGTTTCTGTATGCTTGTTTAGCACTTAAAGAGTAATCTTATGGTTAAAGGTGTTTTTTTTTCATGTTTGTTAGCCAGGTTGATAATGCTGAGCTACTAAAGGAGCTACCCCAGGCTTACTCATTTTGTAAATGATGGAATAAACATTACAATTAATGTTTCAGAGTATCTAAATTATTCATGCCCATCACTTTTGTAAACAACAGTATGTCTTGTTATTGTAACTGCAAGTCCACCTGTGCACATTAAAAATACTCTGTGTGATTTTTCTAAGTTTACACAGCTTCTGCTGGGCTAAGGAAATGATGTTGTACTTTTTCAGGCTAAATACTGTCTGGTACCACATCGTGTCACTCAGATAGGGACTACATGTATAATAATAGTACTCTCATAAAATTAAAGCTGGAAAATCCCCATCACCATAACCACCATAAGTGTTGCCATAACTATCCTAAGGTTACCATGCAGTTCAGCGCTCACACATTGGTGGTGATAGAATTGTTAACAAACTGGTTTCTTGTCAAATGATATAAAGGTACAGCCCATGCCATTAGATATGTCAGATAATTCTTTTTAACAAAAATAATAGTAAGACATCTGGGATGGTTAATTTTGACAGTCAGTCGTGTCAACTTGATTTGGTAAAAATGTCTAGAAGGAAGCACCCTTTGAAGGTTTGTATATGCTCGGCCCAGGGAAGTGGCGATATTAGAAGGTGTGGCCCTGTTGGAGTAGGTGTGGCCTTGCTGGAGTAGGTGTGTCACTGTGGGTGTGGGCTATAAGACCCTCACCATAACTGCCTGGAAGCCAGTATTCTGCTAGCAGCCTTCAGATGAAGATGTAGAACTCTCAGCTCCTCCTGCACCATGCCTGCCTGGATGTGTTGGCAGACAATGGCAGGTCTGTCCTTATCTTGTGGAGACTTTCTGACTCATATCTTTAAAATCTGTCCACCCAGCTTGCTAAGTTCCCACTGGTGGGTCATTACCATGCCAGCCCCCATGCTTCCAAACCCCCACCACCCTTGTGGTACACATCTGGCAAACCCACACTTTGCCACTGTACCTTTTTCTCTTGTACCCAGTCCAACCACTAGCTACATCTTGTCCTTTTGCTATCCCCATCAAAAAGCCTCTATCTCTCTCCTGCTTCCCCTCTTCCCTGTATAACTTGGAAGTCCCCACTACTTGCCCAGAGATTGGTCCCTTTATTCTTTGGGGGAAGGTTCACAAGAAGTCACCTGAATATATGACTCATTCCTCATTCCAGATGGCCCCATCCTGGGAAAGTGACATTAACATCAAAATATAGGCAGAACCAGGGCCATCCACAACATAGATACTGCCGTGTTCCTGCCTTGATGATAATGAACTGAACATCTGAACCTGTAAGCCAGCCTCAATTAAATGTTCTCCTCTTAAGAGTTGCTTTGGTCATGGTGTCTGTTCACAGCAGTATAACCCTAACTAAGACATACCCTGTTTCTATTGTGGAGTTTCCAGTGGTAATTAGAGAGCAATATTTCTGGACAACTGAATGGATCCATCCCTTGATGGATTCACAGGAGGGTGGCATTATTGGTAGGTGGTGAAAAGGAGGAGAAAGAGTGTGATGGAGGGAAATTAGTCATAGCTAGAGTGTCCCCTGAGCTATATCATGCTCTGACCCACCCCTTTCAGCTCTGTGTCCCATCCCCCACTCAAAATGCAGTTAAACTTCTGGAACTTAACAGTAATTCTTTCTTCCCTTCAGTTATTGATGTCAGGTACTTTGTCAAAAGAGTAAAATAGCAAAACCAATAAATACAACAGCTGTGTTACTGACACATATTTGCTATACGTGTTTATTTTGTCTTAGCTTAAAGTATACTTTCATTTATATAAAAATGTTGAATGGAACAAGAGTGTGGCCTAGTAAGAAAGCACTTACCTATCATGGACAAAGTTCTGACTTTAATCTCTAACACACTAGAAATGTTTTATTGCAAATCAGTTTCCTGTGTTCACCAGAAACACTTTCCCACACCCATGTTTCATGCTTCTCCTGGCTATATCTCCTTCTCTTGTTCTTGACTTGGTTTTATCTTTTGTTCATCGGGGCATCTAAATGACCAAAACCCACAGCTCATGTTGATTAGAGGCTACATCAAGTGATTGGCCTAGACATGACATTTCAATAGCAGTGGAAAAAAAATCAGTAATGGTCATTGCTTGACAGGTACAGTTCATGGCACCATAGCGATAATTGTAAAGCACAAGGACAGTGTGACAGAGGTGGCAAAGGTTCTCCTTCATGGACATTGATGAGAATGGCTAATAGTCAAGAAGGCCTCTCTCTTGAAATGTGGAAAACTTTTAGCAGTGTTGATTAAAGACCAAACATAAGCACCTTGATGACCATAACCAAATTAAAAAAAAATCAAACATTAAAATGAAAGGCTATATCCAACTATGATATTACATTTACTACTAATCCTGGGTAGTTTGAATGATTCAAGAATTAGTATTCCTTAGATAATGTGAGGAGTGGGACTTCAAGTCCTAATAGTAAGACTGATGAAGAAAATTTGCAAACAGATAAGCAAATTGTGGAAGGGAATTAATTTGCCTGTGAATAAAAGCTTCCTGTTCTGGAACTGGATGCCTGAAAAGACTTTCATCAATAGAAGAAGGCTCGTCGGGTCTTAAAGCTTTTAAAGACAGGGAAGTAGTCTTGTTTGGAGGTCATTATCTCTGACTACTCATTGAAGCCTTTTGTGATATGTGTCAGTGAGAGACTATGTGCCTTCAAACTCAATAACCACCATGCACTACAATCAGTTTTTGTCACCTGTTTAACAGGGGAGCTATTACAAGCCATAGATGACCTAGTTCCTCATTCCAGATGCTCCCTAAGTTACTGTTCCAGAGAAGTGGAGAAATACTTTCAGGATTCTTGTTCAATATGTTGATAAGGCTCCAGAGCATCCTTCTCAATACCAACACGGATATGATTTTGACCTATCTAAAATTATCACCCCCTTTTGTGAAAGGCTTACTATGTGTAACCCTTGTCCTGGAGCTTATTACATAACCTAGACTGGCCATGAACTCTCAGAGATCCACCTTCCTCTGTCTCCAAACTGTTAAGATTAAAGGCATCTGTCATGATACCCAGCCAAAAGCCCCTTCCTTGAGCCAACCAATGAATGAAGGAGTTACTTCAGCATTCCTACTTTACAAAAAGGATTCTTGCCTGGCTCTTGTTTGACCTGGCTCTTGTAGGGACTGTGATGGTATTGAAGACATTCTGGGAGGATCATAATACCTGGGTGTGCACCAGGAACCTGGCTTGAGGTGATGTCACCAAGGATTATACAAAGGGTATCTATAGTATGAATCCCAGAAAGTTCATGGATGACTTCAGTAACTAACCACAAGGCTGTTAAAGTTGACAAGGCTCTGCTGATGTCAAACAACTGAAGAAGGTTGTGGATGAGGATGCTACCAAGTAGCTCCTAGAGAAGCTGGAGAGGAACTGACTAATTGGGAGGAATGATTGTCACACTGTGGGGATATACCAATGTAGAAGAAGCAAGGGAAAGAACACCTGAAAAGAAAAGAGCATCAGTCAAGAATTTCAGTGACAGCTGTAGCCAAAGCCAAAGACCTTAACAGATTCTCTAAAAAGTTTAAGTCATGTACCCTCAACATCAGAAACTTCTATTTAATAGAGAAGAACGTTCACGTTCTATTTACTGTTTACAAGCAAATCTAGGCCAAAGAAAAGAAACCAAGTCAGCCATCAAGAACACATTTCTGAAGGTATACTTCGTCATTCAGCCTCTGGAGGTGCTGAGGAAGAAAGCGTCCTCACCACTGGGACGACAGCTCCAGGGCACATGGTCCCTGCCACCTTCAAGTGAAGAAATGGAAGGGGATGGAGCTGACAATCTAGCATATGTAGGCTCAGGGCAATGTGTGTTTATGTACGCCTTAGTTTTTAACAAAAGGTTAAAGGGCAATGAAAACATTTAAAAAAAAAAACTGTATAGGAAGTTTTGAAGAAAGGAAATAGAAAGTTTTGGAGGTAGAGACAAGCTTGCAATCCATGTTGTCCAGAAGGGTGAGCCAAGACGTTGCAAGTGCAATGCCTGCTTGGTTTAGAGACTTCAGTCAAAGCCAACATCAGCATTTTCCTGAGACTCTATTTCAAAATAAAAAATGAAAACAGAGTCAGGGAGATATAGGTTAATACCAGAAAATTTGCTTATCTTACCTGATCTTCAGTCCCAAGCAAGGAGGGAAGAAAGGAAGGAAGAGATGGAGGGACAGAAGGAGAGAGGGAGAAGGAAAAGAAAATATTTTATGTAGCTGTGCAATGTGTTTGTATTTTAAGTAGTACTGCAAAACCCAAAAAAATGAGCAACTTTAAAAGTTTATAAAGTAAAACCATGACAATGAATTAGTGATTTCATTATTGACAAAAGAATAAATGTTTCACAGTCAAAGTATTTGTAATGTCCATGTGATCTAGAGTGTGGACAGAGGTGCCAGGACATTCACACCTACTCACCGTTCCCTCTCTGTCTCACCTTGGGCAGTGTTCAGTTCTCTGCATTTCATTCACAGCAAGTATTCCAAGCATACATACTGATTTTATTATCCTTCTTTATATCCTCTGCATGTCTGCATGTTTACATACATAATTTCAGATGTGTTACAATCAGCTGCAGTGTTTAGTACAGTACCATATAGGATGACAGGCTATATTTCCTAGACTTTTAATAGGGTACACCATTTATGGTGTAAGTATATAGTCTATGATGTTCACAAAACACTGCCTAACACCTTATATTCAAGAATACACCCTCATGATTGACACATTGCCTTATTTCCAACTAAAGAAACTAGAGGTCAGAGACAAAATCGACATTCTTCTGGCTCAATTCTTCTTTCAAGAGAAAATATTCTTTCTCCAGAGAAGCTTGAAGGGAGGACCTTTCCCCATCATAGAATCCCAGCATAGAAGAGGGGAGGTGGGCAAAAAGTCCCATCTGTAGTTGAGGAGCAATTTGTGTAAGATTGGTGGGATTTGGAAAACCAGCTTTCTTTACTGGTGTAACTTCTGTCTGTATGAGTATTTGCACTACAGCAGCTGTAGAGAAACTAGTCAAGGGAGAATTACAAGTCAATAATTTCTTTTTTCTTTTTAAATTAAATCTGTTTACATACTTATTGCTAATATATCTTAAAGTACTCCCCCAATTATCCAATCTTTCCTAAACAATGTGGAAATGCCAAATGCATATTGTATTCTATCTGACTGAAACTATCTCTCCTAGAAAGTTTTGGCCTATTCCAATATGTACTTATAGCTATATAGTCTTTGTTTTGAAATATTACTTCAAACCATTCTGAGAAGTAAGAGATTCCTTAACCTTTTTACTTTGTTGGAACCCATTTTTCTGAATATTCAGTCTCCTTGTTTATCTGCTTCTGCCTTTCTTTGTTTCTCTTTCTCTGTCTTTGTGTGTCTGTCTGTGTTTATCTCTGTCTTTCTTTGTGTGCACATGTGCATGTGTGTGTATGTGTATGTATGTATGTGTATGTGTGCATATGGGTGTGTGTGATCTTTACAGGGCACACCTTCCAATAAACTCACAAGAAAAGATATTGGTTAACCACCTCAAATCTTTTTCTATTTGAACTGAAAGATATTTTAGCTAGGTATGGGATTTTAAGTGGCCGTCCATTTCTCTCAGGACCTTACAGACATTTTTCACATTGCCTTCAGTTTTTAGTCTTGCTATGAAAAAGTCATCCATTAAATTTTTTATCTTTTATATAAAACAGAGACTTTTTAAATAAGATTACAAAATTCATACCTCCAAGTTCTCTGGAAGTTCTTAATCATGAGCCTTCCCATCACCAATCATACACATTCATCACAGGGTTCCATTCTAGAAACCCAAGAGAATGGATTTTTGTGGGGCAGTGAACCATGCCAGCAAACTTGATAAAGTTGAGCAGGTTGGGAGTCCCAGAACACAGAGGGGATGGTAGGAGCTTCACCTCTGTCTGACCAGGCCCCTGTCATGTGACCACAGTCCCTACATAGGAATGTGACCTATGATCAGGTAGATCAGAACAGATTTCTCCATGCAAATGAGGTATCTACAGGTCCCGAGGATTTACCCAATAAGCTTCCTTTCTGTCTTAGTCAGGGTTTCTATTACTGCACAAACATCATGACCAAGAAGCAAGTTGGGGAGGAAAGGGTTTATTCAGCTTACATTTTGCACATTGTTGTTAATCACCAAAGGATGTCAGGACTGGAACTCAAGCAGGTCAGAAAGCAGGAGCTGATGCAGAGGCCATGGAGGGATGTTCTTTACTGGCTTGCCTCCCCTGGCTTGCTCAGCCTGCTCTCTTATCGAATCCAAGACCACCAGCCCAGGGATGGTCCCACCCATAAGGGGCCCTTCCCCCTTGATCACTAATTGAGAAAATGTCCTACAGCTGGATCTCCTGGAGGCATTTCCCCAACTGAAGCTCCTTTCTCTGTGATAACTCCAGCCTCTGTCAAGTTGACACAAAACTAGCCAGTACAATTGACCCCTTGTCAACTTGACACACAAACACATCACTAGTAAGCCTCAACCCTTAGTTTCTTATTCATCCCCAAGAGCTAAACAACTTTAAAAGTCCCACAGTATTTACATATCAAAAATTCAGTCCTTTTAAAATATTCAATATCCTTTAAAATCCAAAGTCTTTTTACAATTAAAAGTCTCTTAACTGTGGGATCCACTAAAATAGTTTCTTCCTTCAAGAGGGAAACATATCAGGGCACAGTCACAATCAAAATCAAAAATTAAACTCCAACTGCCCAATGTCTGAGATCCAACTCACGATCTTCTGGGCTCCTCCAAGGGCTTGGGTCACTTCTCCAGCCTTGTCCTTTGTAGCACACAGCCTTTCCTCTAGGCTCCAGATGCCTGTACTCCTGCTGCTTTTCTTGGTGGTCATCTCATGGTCCTGGCATCTCCAAAATACTGCATGACCCTTTCAGTCCTGGGCCATCAATTGCAACTGAGGCTGCACCTTCACCAATGGCCTTCCATGGCCTCTCACTGTGCCAAACCTCAGCTGCTCTGCATGACCCCTTCATGCCTTCAAAACCAGTACCACATGGGTGACTCTTAACACATTACCAAGTCGTGCTGCAGCATGAGGTACTACTTTAGCTATCTCTGGAACATAGCCACTTTGTGATTTCAGAAATCACTTCCCAGAAGATGTCACCTCAATGATACTGGTCTCTTCTTAATCACCTCTAATTTCTTAGCTCCAACTAACCATCACCAATAGTCCCAGTAATGCAAAGTTTTTGCTTTAGTAGTTCTGGTATCTTATTAATCACAGCTGATTCTTCAGCTTCAGCTAACCAGAATCACAGAATCTTCACAATCAAAATAGTAATGGTCCTGATAAGAGTCTTTAATCTTCCCTCTGAAATTTCACAAGCCAGGCCTCCATCTTCTGCACTGTTCTCAACATTATCTTCTAAGCTCCTACACCACATCCCACAGAGCTCTTAACAACGAATGGATCTTCTAGCCCAAAGTTCCAAAGTCCTTCCACAGTCCTCCCCAAAACATGGTCAGATTGTCACAAGAATACCCCAAGCCAGCAAGGAATATCCCTCCATGACCTCTGCATCAGCTCCTGCTTTCTGACCTGCTTGAGTTCCAGTCCTGACTTCCTTGGTGATGAACAGCAGTATGGAAGTGTAATCCGAATAAACCCTTTCCTCCCCAACTTGCTTCTTGGTCATGACGTTTTTTCCAGGAATAGAAACCTTGACTAAGACATCTTCCCAGACATTACTTCCTGCAAAAGGTATTTAATCTCTGGTCTACCCTGAGAAGGTAGTATGTACCCATTTTCTATGATGAACAGTCAATAAATGGTATGGATAAACAGGAACAGCATCTTTCATCAAGAACCACAGTGGGGAGCATAGAGAAAGCTCTAGTCTACAGAGCCATGCTGCCAAAATCTCCCATAGAACACCTCTGTGTTCCCAGACTCACCACCACTGACCTGAGCCTGAATTCCCCATCCCCCCTGATCCCTGACTCATCCTTAGCCTGCAGGCCTCCTCCATTCTTGGCTTTCCCACAACTTGCAGAGATATCTGGATATCCAGGAGTCTGAGAACCCCTGGCCCTGGCCTCATCACAGTCCCATAGACCTCATCCTCCATTCCCAACTCCTCTGTGTGGTTTCTAGCAGTGACTGGATTCCTGGGAGTCAGGGAACCCCAGCTTCAGCCGTCCACATCCAAGGTTGTGTTTTTCCACCCCTTGAGCCCAGCACCTGAAGGTGGCACAGGGTAAATGCAATCTAGCGTTCACTGTTTTGCCTGCCCAAGCTGGGGTGTTTCCACACCCCAAGAGTGGAGCGAAATGTGAAACCACAGACTTTGAGTTATTTTGTGATTATTCCCCCCCTTTTTTTTCTGTTTGTTTTTTTTTACAGTCTCTCTTGGTATCCTATTATGTTGGATGCCAAGAATATATTTCTAATTTTCTATGTTCTATAATTTTATTTTTGCCATTTTATTCTGCTTTTAAGATCATTTCTCTATTTGATATTCCAATACCACTGTTAAAGAACTGTTCATGTTTCTTGTATTTCTTTCTGGCTATTTGTTGTTTTTGTTAGTTACTGTTACTGTTAATGTTATGATAGGATCTTAATTGTAGCCCAGAATGCCTTGAAACAATGTATCCCCTGCTAACCTTGAACCAACAACATCTTTCCACTTTAGCCTCCGGAGTAGTGCAGATTATAGGCAGGCATCACCATACCCAGCATTTCTTCTTATTTCATGCATACAATTTAATCAGCCTTCAATTGGTGTGGTGAGGGAGGCTTGTAGAAATGATCATGCAAGCTGAAACCATAAAAAATAGTTTTAATGGGAAACATTTTTCATATTACTAAAACCTTTCACACTATCAATTACAAATGTACATGGAAATAGAATTCTAAAACTAATATTTAGTTGGTATGCTGTAATTTAAAACATTAAAAATATTATGATTTCCTTCTTGGCACAGAACTTGCTGTTCTTTCTTGATATAACTTAGAATGCTTTTCTTTTCTATGTTTTAGTAAATTACAGAATTTTCTAAATGTGGATCAGTTTCCAATCATGCATGTTCTGTGCTTTTAATTCTATGAAATATCTACATAGATCCTGTGCAACATCATTACCAAGATCTCTGAGACAGCTTTATCTCTTTCATAACAGCCATCTCATCCATATACAACATTAAAAAAAAAATCACATCTATGTCCTTAGGATGATAGCATCAAGAAGGCAAGAGGTTTTATATTACCAATATGAGTAATAATAAATCTATCTCTATCTTTTTGAACGAACTTATTTTGTCAAAGTATTATGTTATTATGAATAGAGAACAGACTAAGATGTAATGTGAAAACTACCAATATATGTAGTTTTTCAAAGGGCATTAAGGATGGTATTTGAACTGTTCTTTTGATGGTATTGAACACACACACACACACACACACACACACAGACACACACACACACACACACATATATATATATATATGTATATATATACATACATATATATAACATATACATATATGTGTGTGTATATATAACATATATACATATATATTCTTATCTCCAACTTAACTATTTTTCCAACTCTTATTTAACTGTTTACTTGTGATTTGTTCCTTTCTTTGCTTTTATATTAGATATTTGATCTCCTTATATATAAGAGTGTAACACTGAAAACTCATGTGCAGCTTACTAAGGTGGGATTAAGTAGTAGATGTTGTGGCCATAAATCCTCAAAGTCTTATCTTTGGGAGACAGACTAGTGTTAACAGACCTGTAATCCCAGCTACGCTGGAGGCTGAGAACGGAAGCAAAGCTGAAGGCTAGACTGTGGGATTTATCAAATGGTTCAGGCTCAACAACCCTAGAATTGGTCTCCTGATCTTTAAAAATAAGAAGAAATCTTTTGAAGCAGTCAATGTTTTACAGAGCGTATTCTTCACACCTTGCTACCTGTCTCTTTGGTGCTGGGTGTAGAAAGAAAGTTGTAGAAGCTGTATGCACATCCATTCCCCATTTCATACAATGTTTATTCAGTTAGCTACCTTTATTCTCACCCAATGTGTGTCCAGAGACCTTCTGTTACAATCTCTGCAGAGAATAAGGCATTGGTGTTCTCATTTATGGAGTAGACAATCAAACCACCAGCTGTTCTTAGGATATGTGTGTGTGTGTGTGTGTCTGTGTCTTTGGTTTTTTGTTTGGGGAAACAAGGTCTCATTATGTAGCCCAAGCTAACCTGGAACTTTCTATTGCAGCCAATGCTGGCCCCAAATGTGGACTTTTAGCCTGCCTCTTGGAGGCTGGTATACACATACACACATATCTGTATATATGTATATATAAAATATAGAGTATAAAATATAGAGTATAAAATATAGAGTATAAAATAAATAATATATATATATATATAATTACACATAGATCATTATTTTTAAATAACTGAAGCTCTTGACCAATTCATACCCAATCTATGTAATATTGATAAAGGTATACTTTTTGGTTCTTTTCTTGGCTTTAGTAGTTTCAGAAAGTAAAGTTGTTTTGTTTTGTTTTTTTCTCTTACATTTTTCTCTAGATACCTTGATAAAGGTTTAAGTTCTTCTGTCATAGATTTTTATGTTTTTTTCCCTATCAGTACTGTGTAAAATAAATGATAAATATTGTAAAGACCTTTTGTGGAAGCGATTCATAACACATTCTTGAGATGACTTCTGTGCAGTTATCCAACTGCATCTCCTGGAATTTTTAATAACCTCCTTAATATTTTCTGTCATCCCCATCTGTTCGGATTTAAGGTTGGTTACTCAGACAAGCTGTGCTGCTAACAGCCACCTGATCACTTCAGTGCATGTCATGCAGGTGTTAGCCTCGTTGCATTTTCAGGGAGGAAACATAAAACCGCTCCTGCTACTTTATACTCACATCTCCCAGGTAGGTAGATTACCCAGAACACTGGAGAATTAAGCGTAGACACAATCATAGAGAATCACATCACTGGCTCTTTAAACCCGCTCGACTTAACCTGGCACAGATTCCCTAATGGGCAATTCTCTGACTGTTTCCCTAGGGGAAATATATTGAGCATAGGCAAAGGTTAAGGCAGAGGAGTGCGCTGAGACGAGGAGGCAGCCAATCAGATGAAGAGGGTCTAAAGACCCAACGCCTGCAGGCGAGCAGCACCAAACCCAGCTGCTTAGCCTCCTCAGTTGCGGAGAACAACGCATAGACGTTTGTTGCAAAGGCTTCTTAGCCAGCGAGCAGCCCCGTATCTAAGAAGAGAGGGATAGATGCCCAAGCAACTCATTCTGCATAGCAGCTGCCGCGACAACCCTCCCCGTGCTGGAATGTGCTCACTTGAAGGTATTGGTTCTTTTACATTAAGCCCCTATGATTTTTAAGAAAGAAGCAGAGAAAGCTGGTGCTGGGGAGACTTTCTGCTTTCTAGTAATGCTTTGTTCCTTCTTTCTCTGGCTAATCCCTGCTTTAAAATGCTTAACCTCTGGCTGAGGCGATGCTAGGCAGAATAAAAGGGACACTGTCCATTGCCTAAGCGGACTGCACAGACCCTTTATTGGGACAGCCTCTTTGTTAATGTTGCTATTGTTCTCCAGGTAAGCTGGTTAATAACGATGCCTTCATTCTTCACATCCTGCTACATTCATAACTAAGAACACAGGAGGGAAAGGATGGGGCTCCGTGTCTTCAAGGTTGTTGCAAATTCTCTAATTATCTACTAGCCTCAGAGACAAAAAGCTCCAACTGCTGATCAAACGTAGAGAAAGAATTTGGCTCATAATTGGAATCCTCTGTGCTTAGGATTCAATGCAAGGTTTATAAAAAAAAAAAAGGCATATACACACACCACCTCCACCAATAGCAACAACAACAATAATAAAACACTTTTCAATCCCGCTTAATAATTAAGATGCCCTAATTATCATCTATTACTGAGAGCTAGTGAAATCATCTAAAAGTCAGCAGCATATGAGGGGGCCCTTGTTTTAGTTGCCAAGGTAATTGGGAGGATAATTCAATATGCTCCAGAGTAACAAAAGACCCCTGAGAAATACACGCATTAGATGAGGCACGGAGTTGCTTCACCTGCAGAGCGTTTATTTCTCTGAGTGTGTCCTCTCTTTTGTCTCTTGTCCCATCAGGATGTTAGCAGAAATTGGTAACACGGGGACTTCCATGGTGTCTCCTGTACTTACATGTGCATGGTTATTTGTTTTATACATTACATATGACTTAATCAATGCCTAGGATGTGAAATTGTGGATTGTATGGAAGCTTTCACTGGCTAAGCTCTGCGTTAGCTTCTGTGGGACATCTGAAGTCTTGCATCAACGGGTTGTGAATGGTGGTCGGAGAGAGAGTAGAATCTGTTCTTTCAGAGGATGGACACAGATGCCTGGCATGCTATGCTGCTTTTGTAGTTGTCTCTAAAAAAGCATAACACACGGAAAATGTAGTCTTCATAGCAAATGGCCAGGGCTGACCTTTTTTTGGAGAAGTGATATAACATCTTTGTAGAGTTAATTTTTAAAGGTCTTTTCTTCTTCTTCTTCTTCTTTTAAGATGTTAAAGCATTGATAGAGTTTCTGAATTTCCAAACCCAGTGATATTTTATTACTTTATATTCATTTTTTCACATTTTCACTTTATACATTTTATTTATTCATTTATTCATTATTGTCTGTGGAACTAAGTATACTTCACCTTTTAAAGTTATCAGTTATGTTACTATGACAGTCTTTGGCATTTTGGGTTGCTCTATTCAAATGTGAATGATTCTACTTACCCAGTGTGACAATTAAGTCAAACTAGTATTTGGCACTAACATTCTTCTGATAAAAATCATTGCTTAATAACCAATAGCCATACCACTAGTGATAGAACTGTACAAATTTAAACTCTTAATTTGTAACATTTAAAAAATCAGGTGTAAAGTAAAATAAGATTATTTTTCCTATGTGGGAAAATATTATTTCTTACTACCTTTAAAGGGCATTGCTTTTGAGAGGGCAAAGTACAAATTTAACTGGATGCCCACAAGGAGTCCACTAACAACTTTGATGAATGGCAACCTGGTAACACATGGGACCATAGGACGTCAGTATCCTTAACTTGGCTCTGAGTATTGTTTAGTATCGTTGTACATGGGATGATGGCATAAGTCTGTTTTTGCTAATGGAAAAGCAAAGCAGGAAGTAATCCTAGAGAGATAAAAAAAAAACAAGGCATCCCCCAAGAAGCATTAGAAGAGAAAAACTTGAGTATAGCCTTGACAACAGAAAGTCCCACTTCCTGGTTAACCTGGGGGAGGGGTGGGGGGACCAGACTTACTTTACTGGCTTATTATAAGAAGCCCATATAAGAATACATAGTTCTTGTAAATAAAATAAGGGCTTTATTATGATGATGGAAGAGCAGGTTGACATTCATTCATTGGCACTGAAAAAAATCCTTCCTTTGAGAACCCTTATACTTCCTCCTCCATGTTAGAGTGGGAGAGGTGGTCTTCTCCAGAAAGAGTCCCCTAATCGGTTATCTAATACTAAGCAGCCAGCTATGAGACCATAAAGATACCTATGGGAAACAGTATACAGAGTGAGTAGGTTACATTTCCCTATTTAGGGGTCTGTGCAGCTGTCTATATGTATAAAAAAGAGGTCATGAGTTTGAGAGAAATGGGGCTGGGTGCATGGGAGGGGACTGAGGGAGGGAAGAATGTGAAAGGAGGAAATGATCTAATTATATTACAATTTTTTTAAAAAATGGCTATAAAAATTTCTCCTTTAGAAGAGGAATGCAGTCCAGTGGAGACTTTAGAAAGGTCTGTAGTGTCTCTTTACCTGTCCTCACTCCGCTGTCCCCCCATACCCACCCCCAAATTCTTTTACATCTCTCATTTAACACCAGACTTCTACCTGCAGAGAGCATTACTTTCAGCATGGTGCTCTTGAATCATATTTAAATGCAAATTGCCTCAGAAAGAAGGCAATAAGCTGTTATTACCTGGCTGTGTTTTGTAAGGACCTGAGAGAGGTCCCCTACTAGACTTTGCTGAGTAGGTGACAAAGTTCTAAGAAGAAACAATGAGAATACCAGGGAGAAAGAATACAAAAGAGAAAAGCTACCCAAAGGGCAGGGTGTGGAAAACATATCCTATGATGCCCAGACAACAATCAATAACTACAAAGGAAGTTGGGTTGCAGGTCCAAAATAACATCAACACCCTCAGGTAGGTAGCAATGTCAGAGAGAAGCATGAGATACATGGTTTTTTGTTTTGATTTGTTTCTTCCTCTTGGTCACCTGTAAGGATACTTGCCTTAAGCGGTCACTTGGTTACTTTCATGACATTTGTAGCAGGAACTGATTACAGGCCCAAGGGAAGTGAACCTCAGTTTAAGAGACAAAGTAAAAGTTTTATTTTGTTCTTATACTAACTTTTGTCAAAGGGCATGCAAGGGGACACCATTAATAATGATGTCTGTGAAAATTCGCTTTGGTCCTGTGTAAGCCAGACTCCAAGTACAACAGAGAGCAATATGGCCCCACAGCAAGAGTGACCTTCCATCTTGGGTATCTCACCATCTCTCCATTTTCAAGGTTACTCCTGTATATCTCTTTGATCATGTCCAACTTCATGATAATTCTGCTTAGTCCATCATCTATGAGAGTGATCTGATTTAGAGAAGTCCCTATTATAATTGACCAGTGAAATCTCTAATGTCCCTGCAATGCAAAGGACTCTTTGTAAAGGAACACCACAAAAAGCTATGTTAGCTTTTTCTCATCTAGTATTTATGACAGTATGCTGACTTAGTTTTGTAATTTTTATTTCCTTACCATATTGGAGTTCTTCCAAGGAAGAACTTTCAAATCTATGACTGTGACTTAGGACATATTCCATTTTATTGAAGGCATTAATACCATTCCTTTCTCGAGATGTGCATTGCTGTATTAACACTGAACTACCACTTACCAAAGTTACATGAAAGATAAAGTGACCCCACAATAAAATATGGAGCCAGACATAACAGTGTGTCTCCATTATCCCAGTACTCAGAGAGCGGAGGACCACTCACACAAGAACAGTGTATCTCCATTATCCCAGTACTCAGAGAGCGGAGGACCACTCACACAAGGCCAGCTTGAATAACATATAGAAACTCAGAAAGAAAATTTAAATCTGGAAGTCAGGGGAAAAGTTACTTTGCTTCAAACCACCTCAGGTCACTCTGCCCTGGCATCCTCACGGTCTCACGAGTGGCAGAGAATTGAGCTGACCTCTAAACATTTCTAATAAATGAATGCACAGTGATAAAGTACTAGGTCAATCTCATCTATGTAAAGGCCAAATCCAGAATGTGCATTGGTGGAAAGGATTGCTAAGACCAGGTCAAAGGGATACCAGAAATGTCTTCCACCTCCTGGAAGGTGGAAATTAGCTTTTAACATTAGTGGAGAGAACAGACTGCAGCATTAGCTGAGCAATAGGTTGGATCTCTAGAGTCAGATGAAGGGCTTAAACCATGAACCATGGTGATCAACTCTATTCAATACCAGAGAACATATAAAGGTATGTCCAAGCTTTCAATGAGCAGTCCCTTTCCAGTCCCTTGAACTCTCTACGTTTGTCTCCTCCTGACTGTGGACCAAACCAAGTGCACTGTAATATTTCCAAAGGGGACGTGATGCACATACCTGTTGACAACCAGCCAGTTATAAAATCCCTTTTGGACAGGTAATGGAAAACAATGAAGCTCTTTTCTTGGACTGCTACCAAAGTTCATCTTGTTTTGTTTAGGATGATGTCAGTGAGGATCATTTGAAGATAAAATCTAGGTTTATGACCCAGGAGTCAGTCAGTCTAAGATTGCTCCCTTCTCTCCCTGCTTTAAATGCTTTCAATGGTTTTCCTCCCAGCAGACACAAAGGAAACCTCTCAGTGCATTCATTTGGTGAATGTTCAGCTTCTTTGTAGACCATCTGGGGCTGTGTTCCATTTGTATTCAGTTCAGAGACACCCACATTCCCCTTTTACTCAGTACCATAGAACAGAGATAGTCACTCGCTGTTGACACAGGTCATAGTACAGGGTCTCAAGTGTCCCTCAAAAGCCTATTCAATCTATTCCTAGAGGAAACAATTAGATTATGTTGGGAAAGAAGACACTCAATGAGTATTATTTATATATATATATATATATATATATATATATATATATATATATATATATATATTTCCACCAATGCACATTCTGGATTTGGCCTTTACACAGATGAGATTGACATAGTAATATATATATATATATTAAAGTATTGGGACTAGGGGATTGGCCAGTTTATAAACACAGGTATGAACACCTGATATCCATCAATACACACACACACATACACACACACACACACACACACACACACACACACACACACACACAGCTTGTCAGGGAGGGAAATGCTTGTTGTAAACCTAGCACTGAGAAGTGGAAACAGGAGGATTCTTGGATCTCATTGGCTAGTTGAATTTGAAACCCCAGGCCAATGACAGACATTGTCTCTGAAAACAAGATGAGCATCTCCCAAAGTATGACACCTAAGGATGTTCTCTAACCTCCATGCATACACAGAAAGACACACACAAGGACACATCACATCACACGTACACACACAAACTTACATACATATACACACAACACCCAATAGAAATTTTTATTTAACCTGGCTCCTTTTTCAAAAATCATTACTGCCTCTCCCCCTGAGGGCCTTTTAACAATTCTTTGCTTCTCTGTTGAGCTCATTCAAACACTAGGTAAATATTCGAATGGACTCAGTAGTCTCTTCAAAGTAACTTATAAAAATGTTGTCTTGTGATCTTCATCCTGTACTGAAATAGACTTCTGTCAATCACTCTTGCCTCTCCTTCTACCTCCTTTGACAAAACAGTAACATGCCCTAAACCTAATTTTATTTCCTTCACCAGAGCCAAGACTGCTTCCCAAGTCTGCATCAAAATAGACCCTACAAACCTTATTCTTAAAGTATTCTTGACAGAACCGATTACACTTTGTAGGAAAATGTCTTCACCCTTCCTTTCCCTCTTTAGTCATCACAGGGCATGTCAGACCATGGTTTCATGAGAAGAAAATGTCACTGAGTATTTCGATGATGTTAACATCATGAGTTAAATTCCCAAAGTTGTCTCAAATCCAGAGTTTTCTTTTCAGTTTCTATTGTCTTTGTTTAGACCTCACACTCTTCTGATGACTACTTTTTTTTTTTTATTACTTTTCAAACATGATATTTTTGTATGGCATAGATAGCCTTGAATTTACTAAGTATTCCAGGCTGGCCATGAACTCAAAGCAGTCTATTGAGTATAGCTTTTGCTACCCCGTCCAAGCTCCTGGAACAAACCATGCTACCAAACCCTGCTCATAGAATATTGGATCTGCAGGTAGAAATGCAGACATGCACAGATGTTCAACTTCAACTTGCCTTTTTGGCACAATTGTTGGACGCTACTTATCTTCTGCCTGGAGAAGCATGCCCTTATCAATATTCTTATCTCTGCATCTCTCCATCTGCCAACTTTAGTTGCTCAGTTACATCTAGTCCCAGTTAAACGTACCCAACTGCCCGCCTGTGGGAACCCTCTGTGATCATTCTGTACAAGATCTCACATGGCTGGTCACCTTTTCTCCCTCAGAAGCACTGTGAACTCTCCTCCTGTCTGGGGACCCAGAAGGCCCACCTATTCCTTCCTCCTAGCAATTGGCCTATGGCTTCTTTACTGATAGATCAAGAGCCAATTGGGGAACAGGACCTTAGCATTAGAACTATCCCTACAGCAGACTTCATTCCTAAGTATTAGGACTGCAGATATATACCTGGCAGTGGTATTCTTTATAACTGAAGAGAACCTGTCTCACCTATGACAATACCATGTGTCAGATAAAGAAGTTCCATGTTACCTAATTAAATATTGGAAATTATTATGCATTGTCTTAGGGTTTTATTGAAATGAAGAGACATCATGATTATGGCAAATCTTATGAAGGACAATATTTAATTGCAGCTGGCTTATTCAAAGGCTCAAAATCAGGTAATAGTAGTACCGCCCCTCGTACCGTCGTACGTCCGTTTGTACTACGGTCTCTACCTCAGTTCTCAAGATGTAAAACTAGGTGTCCGTCGTTCCTCTCTCTTATACGCTTTGACTCTTATCGAACTCGTATTCTCTGAAGTTTCGGGTGGGGGTGTCACTGTATAGAGGGGATTGTTCCCCACACCTCCCTTAACAAGGCCACACCTTCTAATAGTGCACCTGTCTATGGACCAAGCATTCAAACACATGAGTCTATTGGGGGCAAAAGTATTCAAATCACCACATGTATGTACCACAGAGCACTATCCATCTTCCCTACTATATCTGGAACTACTAGAGAGTAGAGAAGCGTAGTGGTCATAAATGGAATAACAGACGATGAACAAGTGAGCTAATTAATGACAAATGACTAACGCATATTAACATCGTGACACTGTTTCTCAGTATTGAAAATAATTTAAGGAGAATAAGGCCCATGAACTGTAAAAAGAATGTCTTGTAAGCAAAGCAAAACAGAGGGGTTGGGGGAAGACCTTAAAAACTTTAAGCTCTAATGGAGACTGGACAAATTCAGATAAATATTGATGGTCTGATGAGAGACAGAGTATAACAGAGAAGCCACATTTGAGAATTCATGTAGGAAGAGGATAGAATGTGTCAGGCAGAGGTTTTATTTCCCCAAGAATCATCTTAGGCAACTTAGAAAGGAACCAGTTACCAAGTCAGCATGCATGGGGCCTGGGCAAGTCTGCCTCAGATCCTCTGGGTATATATTATGGCTTCCCGTTTACTGTTTTATGAGTTCCCTGAGTGTACAGTGACTCTCTGATTCTTGTGTCTTCTCTTGGGCTCTTTTTCTCTTGTTGGTTTTTCTTAATGGTTCCTAATTTGACATGACAGTTTTGTTTTAACTTGCTACATTTTATTTTATTGTAGTTCTGAATGAATGAACAAATAAATGAATGAATGTCTAGCCACTGGGTAGAAAAAAAATAAGTTTTCTTCAATAAGTAGATGCTAGGTATATCAATCACACCAGAGCAGGCCTCATATTCAATAGTAGTTAAACAACAAATAATTGGACTCCAAATGTTTTGTTTGCTTTTGATTGTGTGTGTGTGTATGTGTGTGTGTGTGTGTGTGCACGTGTGTGTGTGCTTTATTTGGTTACAGTTTGGTGATTTTTTTTTCCTTTTTCTTTTGGAATTGGTTTTATTTAGTTTTTAGGGCCTTGTGGGTTGTGCTGTTGTTTTTGACTTTTTAAATTTGGGTGAGTAAGTAGGGGAAGAGGATCTGAAGGACTTGGGGGAAGAGAAGAATATAATCAAAATATATTTGTATTTAAAATTGTTTGTTTTATTTATTTATTTATTTATTTATTTATTTATTTATTTAATGTATATGAGTACACTGTAGCTGTCTTCGGACATACCAGTACAGGGCATCAGATATCATTACAGATGGTTGTGAGCCACCATGTGGTTGCTGGGAATTGGACTCAGAACCTCTGGAATTGTAGTCAGTGCTCCTAACCACTGAGCCATCTCTCCAGCCCTTAAAATTGTTTTTAATAGTGAAAGATATATTGATATTGGTGATGGTGGTGACGATGATGATATAAGAGGAAGAGAAAGGAACCATTCACATTTAAATTAACAATTTTGTCTTTACCTAAAACTTGATCTGTGCTGGGCCATGTTCTAAGCATATCACATAAGTGGGCTTAATTAAACTTTTAAAAACTCAAAATATTGGGAGAGGGGTTGTAAATCCCATTCCTAAAAGTTGTTTCTTCTAGAACTTTCTGTGGCTCTATAGAGCTAAACTATATTATGTATTGATGGAAGCATTAGGAGGGGAAGTCAGACCAGAGAAAGATCGTGGGCTTCATTAGAGACAGAGAACAGAATGTCTCAGTCAGAAAGGGAGTCATGAACCAAGAAGTGGGCTCTCTTTAAAAAACAAGAATCCTGAGACACAAGACTGGGAAGGCATTCAGAATTGTTCATTATTTGATTTTTTTTTTATATACCTAACATGTCTAGACATAGAGGTTAGAAGAGGGATAAACAAGAAAAGCACAGGCGCTCTCCTCATAGAGATTATATAGTAGAGGGAGAAGACAAATAACATATAGGAAAAATATAATTTCATGGCCCTATAATAGAAGGGTGAAAGGAGCCAGACAGTCTGGATTCAAATCACAGCCCTCCAACCTGACCCAGAAAAGGCCTCTTCACCTTTTTATGCCTCGGCAATATCAGTGTAACACAGAAAACAGGACCTTCCTCTTTCGGTTGTTGATACATAACGATTGATGAGAATAGCCCCTGTTAAAAACTTTAAACAGCATGTGATGCATTTAAGTCTGAAATAAATGTTAGCCTTTGCCATGCTGAGTGGTGAAGGGTGATAATAAAGCATCCATGCACGGCTTTCTGCTCTGGTCCAATCAGCATCTGTGGTGTCCAGATAAATCTTCCCTCCTAAAAGGGATGCTCTGTGCATCATAAAGTGTTTAGCAGTGCCTCCACTTACTAGTGCTAGACACACTCTCTGGTAATGATAACCCCAAATGACTCTAACCTTGTATAAAGATCCCTGGGAGGCAAAAATCTCTCCTGGCTGAAAACCGCTGAGTTAGACCGTAAACAGCTGCAGTGACTTAGAGTTCTGAAAAAAAAAANTAAAAGGGATGCTCTGTGCATCATAAAGTGTTTAGCAGTGCCTCCACTTACTAGTGCTAGACACACTCTCTGGTAATGATAACCCCAAATGACTCTAACCTTGTATAAAGATCCCTGGGAGGCAAAAATCTCTCCTGGCTGAAAACCGCTGAGTTAGACCGTAAACAGCTGCAGTGACTTAGAGTTCTGAAAAAAAAAATGAAAAACAAACATTTGAAGAGACACAGGGAGAAAACCCTGGGTGGTGAGCAGGAAGGAAGCATTCCTGTACAACTATGAGGAGTGGTGGGCGATTTAGCAGAGAGAACAGGAAGGATAAAGACCCCCAGAGCAGGAACAGATTTGTGCCCCAGCTTGAACTAGAATGAAGACAATGGTGAAGGAAATACCCAGAGATCAGAGTAGAAAAATCAGAAATGTAAGGGGAGGGGAAGAGGGAGGCAGGGGCAGCTCATTTGCCTAGCATTCATGAAGCACAATTCTACACACTGCAAACTAGGTGTGGTAGTATACAACTGTAATCTCTGTCTGCACTCAGATGGTAGACACAAGAGAATTCAAATTTAAAGGAATAGCCTTGCTTATATTGCTTGAGGCTAGCCTGGGTTCCATGAGACCCTGTCCAAAACAAACACACAACATGGTAATAAATTTGGGTTTTATTGGTTCTGTAGTGAAAAGCTATTATGAGGTTTTTAAGCAGGAGAATGATACATTTGCTTTGGGCAGTTAATTATTTGATTATAATGCATGGAAGTATAAAAAAATATGCAATCAAAGAGGCCATGGAGGATGTAAAGGCCCAGCCCAGTGAAGGATGATGGGGCTTGGGTAGAGCTCAAAAGGTCATGGCTGTGAATGTGGAGAGAGGGAATGGGATTCTAAGGTACTGTGGTAGAAGAAGCTGTAGATGAGAGGAAGTGCAAAGGGCTAATGGTCTAAAAGCATGATTTTCAAGGTCAATAGTTCTGTAGAGGCAAACACCAGTATTTCTGTTTAGGTGTTGATTCACTTGAGTCTCTTCTAGGCCTACAAGAGGTAAGGTGGCCATTGATCACACCTCCTGAAGATGAACTGAGAAGCTGGGGCTAGCGATGTGCACTTGGAAGCTATTGTCTTTATACACCATTTGCACCACAGTGTCATGTGAGGTCACCAAAGGAGAGGGTAGGGTGAAAGTCCAAGAACCAGTGTGAAAGTCACCCCACTTCCTGTCTAGAGGGAGCCCAAGAAAACTGATAATGGCATGCAGAGAGTCTGCGATGGCCTAGAAACAATTACTTCCAAAAGAAACATTTGGTCATCTAGGTCAAAAGTCACTCAAAGGTCAAGGTAAGAACAGGGGATTCCATGTATGTTTGGATTGGGTGAGGCAGTGTGTGCTGGTGGCTGCTGTTGAGGAATAGTTAGTTTCACTGGAATGAAGGAAATGCAGGCCTCATTGGAGAGTATTTGTAGGGAAGGGAGGTAATAAAGTTGAAAAAGAAAATATAAGTTCTTCTTTAGAGGAATGGTGAGAGGGTGATGTAAGCCAAGAAAGTCATGTGTGACCATTGTTACTGTGGGAAATTACAGCTTGTTTCAGTGAAGATGCTCATGGTATGAGAGCCTGTAGTTCTTTCTGTGGCTGAACTCAGTGAAAAGGAAGAAACTGATCATCCGGGAAGATATGTAAATAAGTGCACGCACGGGACATTGATTGAGTAATAGAATGAGCAGACTACGAAGCAGGCCGTAGGTCAGTTTGCCTTGTAGAGAGATTAAATGGATAAAATGACAGAAAAGAAAAATTTAGATAAAGAACATATTTAGTAAAGAAGGTAAAGTAAAAATTTCCATAGTATTTCTATTTTCTTACAAAGCAAACTGTCAAACAAAAATCAACTCGTGGGCTGCCTGTGGACAGAGAATCAAAGATGAAGGATTAAAGATAAAAAAGGAATTACATTTCGTGTCAGGTGGAGGGGAACATGAATGTTTAATAAGGGGTTGAAGAGATAGCTCAGTGGTTGAAAGTACTGGCTGTTCTTTCAGAAGACCCAGGTTCAATTCCCAGCACCTACATGATGAATCACGACTATTTATTGTCGTGCCAAGAAACTTGATTTCTTCATGTGGCTTGCAAGCACATGGTGTGCAGAATTAAGTGCAGGAGAAAAGAAATCATTATATGCATAAAAATAAATAAATAACTTTACGAAAAGTATTTATCAAGAAATCTGTTGGATTTGCCAAGTAATGTGAAATCTGCTTGTAATTCATAAGTGTTTATCCAACTGAGCTCTTTCAGAAAGTCTTCGTGCTTTTAGGTCGTCTTTATGCCTTGAAGTAAGCAGAGAGCCAGGCTAATAAACAAAGTGACTATGTTGATTATGTCACATCTCTATGTTTTAAGCATGTCCCAATGATTAGATCTGTCTGCTGAAGCCCAAGCCCTCTACACCTGAACCCTACAAGGGCCACTTCACAGCCATCCTGTAACAGGGAATGCTTCCAAACAAAAACTATACAAGCTTCCATGCTCTCCAATGGTGATTTGCTTTGATTTTCAGTTATAACTTTGTTGGACCTGTAGAGTCTCTAGAGAGTAAAATAAATTTTGCCCATGTACTATACAACATCTCAAAAACTGCTTACCTCACTACAGTCCTAACTGGATTGTTTCTCAGTGATGATGGCAAAGGTGTGGGGGTGACCTTATACATTCCCCAAGTTAAAGTTCATATTTCATAAGTCAGCTTGGGTACACAGCAATGAAGTGGTATCCTTCTCTGTTGGGGCTTGTCCTGCTGATCTGAACTGACATCATCCACACAGTTAGAATAGTGCTAATACACAATGGGAATGATTTATGTATTTGATATTATTTTGAGCATGTTGAAACCCATATGTCAATAAGCATAGTGGGGCAGAGCAAACTGGTACAAAATTCAAGAAGTCTCTGTTTTAAGGTGCTAGCTTTCAGACATTATACTGTAGTTCTGCATTATTAGACAAGTGGTATTTAAACAGGGAATAGTAAGTTGGAAATTCTGCATTTCCTGCAGAAACACTTGACCTTAGTAGAAGAGAAGCATGTGAAAATAATAGCTGCTGTGGATTAAATCCTTGTGGCTTTATAACACACATGCCTCTCCATTATTTAATTTGGCTTAGGTTTTATTCAACCACCCACTGGGCAACTGATACACTCTTCACTGGTTTCAGTTATCAGTCTATTTTGACATCTATAATTAGTGGCTTTGACACAGAGAGACAGAAACTATTTGATACATAATAGGCACTGCCAAATACAAATAACTCAAAAGTTGCTTGATTCTGTTACAAACTGTCTGGAAAACTCAAGATCAGCAACCTTATAGATAAAGGATTTAGGGCACACAGGGAGAACTATAGCAACAGTCTTGAGGGAAAAGGGAGAACAGTTTCAGTGTTTGGTCTGAGAAGAATGTTCACAACTTTCTTGATTTCTCTCTCAAATATATTTTTTTTTCTATGTGAAATCGCACATTGGAGTTCAGAAAAATAGTAAATTTTCTAAGTTAAGCGAAATTGGACCTTCTTTATTCTCAAAGAGTAGCTTTGGTTGGCTCCATCAATAGGAGTGCCTGAGTGGCTAGAAAAGTGCCTGTGTGTGTTTCCTTCCATAAGAGCTTACAAGGGTTTACACTGAGGTCTCCTCAAGATGGCTTTTCATATACATTCTCAAGCTAACAGTTCTGAGTGCTACAGTAGCTATATATAGTAGCTATATGTAGTAGCTAAAGAGGTCAGGAGAAAAAAGATACAAAAGCTAAAAGAGAAATCAGCTCTGTCACTGAATAGAGGTGGTGACTTCAGTTAACCTACCTGGAAAGGATTGATGATGCATCTTCCCAAGAGATTGGTTTTGTGTTATTTTTTGTTTTTTGTTTTGTTTTGTTTTGTTCTATAGAGAAAAATACTTTGAAGAAAAGACCTTTGATTTAGAATAAAACTAGGACCTCTGGGAAGTATGTAATACACCAATCCAGAGATAGTGAGAGCCAAAAGCCAGTGTAAAGTCAACTCGTTCGTGCGGCTAAGCTTTATTATCTTTTCAGTAAGGATTCTAATTTTATATGACCTGTTTTCACCAAAGTATCACTGCAATGGTTAAATTGTATCCATTACCCTCTAAGATATATTTTGAAATTCTAACTTTCAGTATCTCAGGATATGATCTGTTTTTGGAAATAGGCTGTTAAGATGAGGTCATAGTGAAATAGGGTAGACTCTCGGGCCAGGGCAAGGGGTGTCCTTATAAACAAAGAGAATTTTGACATAGACATACCTGGGAAGAACACCTTGTAAAGACAAAGGCAGAGAACCGGGTAATGTGCTTCAAGCCAAAGAATGCCAAGCATGTGGGACAACCCATTAGAAAGCTGGGAGAGGCAGAAAACAAATCTGTCCCCATAACCACAGAAGGAAACTACCCTTCCATAGCCTTGTCCCTAACCCTCTGGCTTCCAGAGCTATGAGATCATTTCCATTGTAAAAGTCACTCAGTTTGTGTTCTTTATTAAGCAAACACACATACATGCATACAAACTGATAGACTCCCTAAGATCATTTAAACACTGCCCTGCTTCAATAGGCTATGGTAAACACCACACTTGATAATTCTACAATAATACTATGCAAATCCTGTAATGTTCAACAGACATAAGATCACTAGGTAGATGGTGTTTTCACCAACACATGAAAATATAATTACTCCTCAGTTTGCTCTGCCTTTGAAGTCATGGCTGGTGCAAGTTATTGTGATCTTCTTTCAGGAAACTGGTCATTAGCCTACACAGTGATATTGAATCAGCTTAATTTCTCTGAAAGCCCCAAGTGCCCATGATGGCTTCGACTGCCTGAGAACCAAACATGTTCTTCATGTTGTAGAGATAGAAAACTACCTTTTAACAGATGGAAACATTTTTAGATTTATTTTGGACCCGAAGATTTCAATGAATTCTGTTTGTTTTTCTCCACAATTGTTAAACAATTAACATAGTAGGTTAATTGACAGATTGACTTGGATAGTTGTATTTTTAGTGGGTGACAGAAATCTAGAGAGTATTTTTATTAGATTTTAGGATATGGTATGGTCCGTCACAACAAATCATGTTAGGACAGGATAAACAGACATGGAGTTGGCCTCATCTAGTTTGGGACTGGGCCTTACTTGAGCTGTTGACAGAGGCTGGCCTCAGAGACTTGCCAGCAGTGACATCACATTCAGGTGACTCTGTTCTCTTCACATTTTGCAATAAAAACTTGACACTGTCTGGGGAAGGAAGGCCACACAGTTGTCTTGGTTCAGCAGGATGTGCTCACATGAGATAAATCTATTTTTAGCTGACTTAAATTTGAATGTATCTGGATTTTTACTTGTAGTTTTTAAATGGAGACAGTAGTCGACTGACCAAGGCATACAGAATCATCTTCCATACCCAGAATAATGAAGACAGTAGAATGAGCCACTCCTAATTGTTGGCAACTGTCAGGATGACACTGAAAACAATGTGCGGGTCCTTCTAAGATGACACCCCTTTCTGTATCTGTGGATGTCTCTGAGATTTCTCCAACTCCTCATTAGTTAACCCCCATTTTCTTCTTTATCTGCTGCTGTTCCTTAAACTCCTTTTCATTCCCTTTCTCCTCTAAGTTTAGTTTCTGGCTACTTTTAAGCAACTTCTTTCTTTAGAACCTTGAGGTGCCTTTCTCCCAATAATTGGTTTACTAAGTATTAGGAGCTGGTTTGCTAACACTTCAAGGATATTTCCAAACTAAAGTACACTCAGAAATTGGGGGGCATGGTCATCTCACTGTTGTACTTTCTCTTAGCTGTTATAAACATAGTCTCTTTATCATTCAAAGATTGTCTCTGCTGTCCCTGACCTGAATTTACCCCAGTACCACTTGAGTCTCAGACCTTGAAAAAAAAAATATATATATATATATTTTTCAAGACAGGGTTTCTCTGTGTAGCCCTGACTGTCCTGGAACTCACTCTGTAGACCAGGCTGGCCTGAAACTTAGAAATCTGCCTGCCTCTGCCTCCCAAATGCTGGGATTAAAGGCAGAGACCTTATATATTTAGTCAAGAATTCTGACAGTCAATAGAATGAAGTTCTTTCACTCTTGATATCTAATCATCATTGCTATCTGACAAGTTCCTGAAGTCCCACCCTCTATATCTTATCACTCTGGCCAGCCCTCTGCAAGGTCCTTTTCTGTTTAGTTTTATTTTTAAATAAAGTAGCAGCAGCAGAAGTCTATCCTTGATGTTTCCTCTTTCATTTTCTACCCACTGACCCCCAACTCTGCTCCTGATCTACAAAACTCTATTTGCACATATACTGGACTTGAGTGTAGTTTCTTGTTTCTATGGCAAAACCACAGTTTTAGTTGTCTTCTGAATAAACTCGGCATCATTGTCTTCCACAATTTGGGGAGTGAATTTTTTGGAGTAAAATACTCACCATAACAGACTATAAGATTTTCAAAATGAAATTTTCTCCTTAGCTTTTTAATTAGTGCTGAGGGAGGCAGAGGCAGAGAGACCTCTGAGTTCAAGGCCAGCCTGGTCTACAGAGTGAGTTCCAGGACAGCCAGGGCTACACAGAGAAACTCAAAAACAAGCAAGCAATCAAACAAACAAAAGGAAAAAGTATTCTTTTCTCTCTCTTCTCCCTCACTCCTTACTTTTCTTCTCCTGACTCCTGTATTAAAATAGCAATGAAATGATAGTTCCTTTACTCATTCCTTAGCGAAACCATAATGTATTCAGTTAGCTAGAGAATATTCACATAATTATATTGTATAAAGTCAAGATGATTTTATCATTGTAAAACAATTCTGTGCTAGTCTTCACTTAACTAGTATGTCTCTAACTTCACAAATCATGAAGTTATCTATCCTATTACAAGACATGATATTACAGGAAGTTATCTATCCTATTACAAGACATGATATTACAGGAAAATGCCCAGAGACATGCATTTCATAGGGTTTGAGATTTTAAAAATACATTATATTAATAAATTAATTAATAAAGAATAAATTCAAAACATTCTTATGCACACTAAGTGTTAATGTTCCTCTCAGAGATGTCTGCCTAGTTTTAGAATTTAGAAACTATTTTTTTTTGTTTTGTTTTGTTTAATTATTCTGGAAACCAAAGGTGCTAATCCATGAACAGATCACATCTTATGAATTGTGGTTTCCAAACTGGGAGATTCAGGAACAAGGAGAAGTTCATGAGTAGAGAGAATTCAAAGATTAGAAATATCCCCATGTAAAGTGTTGCAGAAGGGCTAGTGTTTAAACACTAAAATGATAAAAATTACAAGTTTAGGTTCTTTTCCTTGGGGGCTGCATGGAAAGGATTTAAAGAAGCTTCTAAAACAAGTACAAGATTACATTTCCTAAGGCTTCAGTATAATGTGTATGTTTTTATTGACAAACAATGGTAATACCAGCAGGAAGTATGTATCCCACACTCCTGGGTGCCAGGTAAAAGCAGCAAGTACTTTGCATACATTACTGATTCCTCTTGGCCAAGTGGCCAGGTCAGTTCTTTTATGTCTCCATTTTACAGAGGCTGGTGTGAGATTTGAAAGAGAAAGCAAACATCCATTTTCATCCTTTTTCTTTTTAATCTTTAAAAAACTTTAAAGGTATATTTAGCCAGTTGTGTGTGTTTGTGTGTGTGGTTTGAAAAGTTCCTTCGACGTCTTCAAACAGTGCTGAAAAATATATCGACAAAATATTTGAGTGCACTCAACTTCAAACTCAATTATAGAAGGCAGACAAAGATGAAGTAAAGGTTTATAATTTTTTGGATCATGTGAGACTGGTTCCTTGAAGTATCTTGAAGTTGGACTAACCATCGCTGAGTGTGACTGGTTAGAATAAATCCTAAGGGTTTGATAAAGCGTGCCAGAGAACTTTGACCACTGTAGCTCACAAAGGCTTCTTAGGACATAGACTTAGAAGTGTCCCCCAAACCCCAAAGCACACATCACCAAAGGGTTTTTGTTGAAGGCTTAGACCTCAGTGCTGTGCTCAGACGTAGGACTTTGGGGAAATGTGTGCCCGGGAAAGTGAAGACTAGTCTATGAACTCTAGGCCTTTACAAACCTGTGCCTTCCCATGAAGTTGTTTCTATTTATTACATTCAACTAAAATACCTTAAACTCTCACTCACAATGTCTCCCACCCTTAACGTGGTATATTCTCTCCCAAAATGAGGCACTTATCATCTCACAGGCTCCACATTGTTCTTCACTTCTAAAAGCAAGTTCCTGTCAGGGAATAGTTAACTTGCACAGCTTCAACGCATTTGTCTGGAAGCAGTGTTGTAGAAAGCCTGCAATGGCTGTCAGGTCCTCGAAGATATTCTCAGCTAAGCCTCATGGTGTGGTATTGCTATTATCCTCAATTTGGGAATGGCTCAATGGGAGTGGGGGAGATTAAAGCTGCAAAGGGAGAGATAAACAGAGCCATCTACTGTCTATGAGAACAAGAGCCATGAAAAATTGAAATGCACACATAAATCAAAGTAGAGCTATAGCAGGGGCTAGCTGGTGTTCCCTTCTTTATCAGCAATGACCTTCTGTCTGCTCAGTGAGGAAGTTAGGCTGGTAATTGCCAAGAAAGGTGACATTTTTCCTCCAATCCTGCCTCACACTGAGGGGCTTTTGTCAAAGATAGATGCTCACAGCTTTCTTTTCTATTTAATATTCAGACCCTCGTGACAGGGGATCTCATAAAGGGGTCTCACTGAGCAGTCAGCCTGTCCTTATCGCCACTGTATTCCATGAACTCATGGAAGTATTTCTTTCTTTCTGTTTTTAAATCAGAAAGAGAATAGCAACGTCTCCTCCCCCTTCTTTTCTTCAGAGAGGTAGAGTTAACTTTATTAAATGTCAACATTTAAACATTAAATCTGTACTATCCCAGCTTCTTGTGGGAATCTAGTAAAACCTCCCAAATATTTTCTTAGAAACTGCTTTCAATTTGCCAGTTCATTTCTTTCATAAATAAAAACACAGACGTCTTCAGTTACATCCCATCTGGGGAATGTTGAGTGGTCAGACCCAGCCCAACACACACACACACACACACACACACACACACACACACACACACACACACACATCGTCCATTCTACTCTATTTCCTAATACTTTCGATCACTCAGGCACTCCTAAGGATGGGATGGGGGTACTTTGTGTGGCAACTCGAGATGCAGGAGGATCTGTTACAGATGCCCTGGCTGAAAAGGTACACTTCTTTCAGCACCATTGTGTATCAGCGGTCTCCAGTTACAGGCAAAGTAGGTGTGTAGTATATGACTGGACTTGCTACAGACGCAGGTCCACAAGTCCTAGCACAGAGACACCCTGTGCTCCAGTAAACTGATCCACCTCGGGCTCCCATTAGGTCAGCCAGCACACAGAATGTGAGCTCACATCAGAGATGTGGGAACCGGCTGGGGTTCTGATTTTTATCTGGCCATTCAAGAACTGGAGAAAAGAGTGAATTTAAAAGTCCCATTTTGTTGCAACCGTGAGGACCATTTAAACATCCTTAGCGTTCTCAACTTAGAATTACAACTTTTAAGAGCCTGCTAATATTTAAAACAATTTAATATTACTATCTAATCTGCTGAACCCCTTTTGAACTGATTTTCTAATTTTTAAGAATTCTTAGCATCTGATATAACAATAGTTCATGTATTTTTTCTCACATGTCGCCATTAATATCATTGAATGAAATTAATGAAAAAATATGACACACTGTGGCTAAGTCACATCCTTGAACAGTAGCTCCCAACCTTCCCAATGCCACAACCTTTTAATACAGTTCCTCATGTTGTGGTGACCCCCAAACCAGAAAATTGTTTTTGTTGCTTCTTCATAACTGTACTTTTGCTACTGTTATGAATCGTGATGTAAACATATGTATTTCCTAATGGCCCTGGGCGACCCCTGTAAAAGGGTCTTTCAACCCCACAAAGGGATCACAACTCATGGGTTGAGAAGCATTGTCTTTGTATGATAATCCCTAATAGCAGCATACTTCTTCATGTATCATGTATCATCGTACAATCTAAATCATTTACTGTGTTTTTCTAAGTTAATAAGCATCTGAAGGGGGAATAACATTTATCCTATTAAGAAATTTGCAGTTCTTCTAGAAACAGTGTGATGTAGGTAAGAGATGTTGTTGAGACTGTGGGGAAAAGAAGACACCGAGAAAGCAAGCCGTCGCCTTACATATAACCTTCAGTGTGAGATTTCTCATTAAGGCTCCAATATGCATTGTCTTGGGGGAAATCTTCCAGACATTCACATTGCATAACGATGGAGAGAAAGCAGTAAGCTACCATGGAAATAGAGATTTCCAGTCAACACTGGAGCACATCTACTGTATCAACTGCTCTAGTCATAACAGCGTACTTCTTTGCAAAGTAGACTCATTTTAAATGACATCTCCTGTGATGGGTTCTACTTTTCTCACTTTTGACCGCTCTTCTGGAGAAAAAAATAAAAGAGAGGAAGGGAGGAAGGATTGAGGCTGAGACAATATATTAAGTCCTTCAATTGTCACTAAATGCCTCAAATCTCATTATCAGGTCCTGAAACTCAGGTTCAGAAACCTTGAGGGGGTTTAGTCATAGTTGCAGATCTAGGAAGTAGCCTCTATGACGTCTGAGGCTGTTTGTCTTCATGAAGAGCCATGGCACGGAGAAATTTAACTATGAATTCTACACAGCCTCGGATATGTGTCTGAAGGGTCTGTATCTGTGGATGAAAAGTTTTCAAGAAAAAAAAAAAAAGCCAAGTCTGTATTGACCATGAGCTGAGTTCTCCTGACATGGTTTCCTTAACAACAGGGTGTGATGAGTATTCACAAAGCATTTACATTGCATCAGGCGCTGCAAATGATCTAGAGGGGATCTGAAATACACGAGACAGTGTGCAGGGCATATGCAACACATTCTATGGCATCTTACAGGAGGGTCTTGCAAGTGGTACCCCATAGATGCTGAGGGATGATGATGTCGCTTTCAGGACTGCATCCTGTGAGTGTGGAGATAGAATGGTTTGGGGCTGATTTCTGTACATAGAATAAGATGTCTGAGCAATATCTTTTAATCTCGAATTAAGTTAGAGATTGAATTAAATAATAATGAATTAATGTTTGGAGAGTGGGTTAACTGCTGGCTCATACAAAGGGGGGATTGGCTTCAATAAAGATTGAGTTCTTTATGAGCTTCCCCCATCCCCCATTGTAATATACCTGTGCAATACTTTACTGACATTAAGAGTTATCTACTATTGTTTTTTCAGTCTTATACTTTGATTTCATGAAGACTCTTGGGTATCAAGGCCATATCTTTTGAATCATACTAGTTGGCATAGATACATACATTGTTTGTTTAGCAGCTGCAAGGTACTTTGTGATCAAATATGTAATCTTTGTCAGTCCTTAGGAATGTGTGCGTCATAACAATGTACATTTTAGTCATCAGGCTAGTAGCAGACAACAATCAAAATTGGATAGGTCAGTGAGAGTTTAGGAACAAGACTATTTTCCATGGCTTCACCATATTATAATTATCATGCAAAGGATGTTGGAATATGCTGCCATTTCTTTTCTAATCCTAGGTGAATGTGGAGGGGGTAAGAGGGCTGGAAATGACCTATTAGGGATGCTATCAGACTTCTGTGACTACTCAGGGAGCATCAGGGAAATCAGTAAAGAGCTACCCAAACCCATGTTCCTTACTCTGCTCTTACTGTCTAAGCCTCCTGGAGGCCAGAAAGAAGTGTATGTTGAAACAGATACAGAGACCAATCAGCCATGGGCAGGTACAAATGTGGAAGAGATCTAGTAGAAGGTGAAGCTAGAAGCTAGCCAAGGTGAGGGCCTAACAAAATGATCTGAAGTCAGAATTGAAACCAAATCACTAGATGTTAGGACCATAAACACCATTATCGTACATAATATATTTCTTTTTCCAGCTTTCAATATGCAAACAAGAAAATGAATTACATTACCTGGTAACAGGAAATGACAAATACCTTCCAAAGAAACACTTTATAAAATGATTGCTGTGTCAGAAACACCACAAATAAACAAATCTGTGGAAAAAAGATATTAATGCATTGTCTTCTCTACCAAGCGTTTTTATTTGATCTTGAACTTTGTAAATACTGGTTGAATATATACCCAAGACATTGCAAATCACCCATGTTGTTAGCGTATATCAACTTCTTCTGTCTTTTAAATCTTCATTTCATTTCCATGACTGAGTAAAAATTTTGTTTGGTCTGCCATGTCACGATAAATGGAAATCTTACCAGCCTGTTTTGAAAAGCCAGCGTTTCCCAGCCTTGGCACTTTGAACACTTGGAATTAGATCATTCTTTACCACTGGGAGGGCTTGCTCCATTCCCCACAGGACGTTCAGTCACCTCCCTGTCTTCTACACAGGGTTTACCAGTAGCTCTCACCTCCTGAGATGTGATGATCCAAATGTCTCCAGATATGAAAAATACCCCAACAGGAAGTTTAACTGCTTCCAGTGAGAACCTCTATTGAAAATGCAATGTACTTAAAAGTACCAGATCTTAGATGTCAAATTCCTCATTGCCATACAGAGCCTCTCTGCCTAGCAAACTGCTTTTAAGAACTAGCCCATAAGAATAGCTGTTACATCACTTGGCTAACTTGATTAATTCAATGACAATTGTTAATAAGGTTCCCCTGAGCAAGTGACTGGATGGATTTATCTCAAAAGAGACCTTGGACAAGATGACTCACATGGCCACAGTAACAGGAAGCTGTTCTCCTTACTCTGTAATTTCCAGTGGCTGCCTGGAGGGGAGCCACAGCTACAGGTTGTCTAGCTGGAAGTGCACCAGGAGTGTCATAGTGTCCTCAATTTTCTAATTTATTTCTAGTGCTTTTTGTATAAAAATCCACCATCTTCAGCCTAGACTCTGAAATGCCCTTCTGATCTAGACTCCTTACAATTATCATTTTGTTTTCTTCTTGCCTATGATTCATACTGTGGTCTTCGTAGCTCTTTAAAAATGAAAAGACAATCTTATCACTCTAGTTTAAAACCCTTAGTAATTTCCTAGCCCAGTGCAGCTCCTACTTATCCAAATTCTCTTAAGCCGACTGCCCTTTAGTGCTCTGCTGTCTTGTCATACTTGTTCATATGAACCCTTGACTGTGGGCCTTGGGCTTGCCAGTCTTCCCCTCCAGATTGCTTCCCTGTAGTTAATTTGCATTCTTCAGATTCCAGAACACACGGTCCCTCCCCACCCAAGCTTCCCTGATTGCAAGATGTCAAACCATTAACACAATTGATGAGAACTGAATCCCTCAGTTGGTTTAACCCTCTTAGGGGACTGCATTCCTTTGGCTTGTAGCATGTATCTTCCTATTCAGTGACACATCCAGTCAAGTGACCATTTGACTAATGTCACTCTTTTATTCAACCTAATGCCCCTTCTTGGCAGGCATGGTTACATTCTTTTCCCCCACCAGTACATAGGAAATAATCAATAAATATTTCCAGAAGAAAGAGAAAGGGCGAAAGAGAAGGAATCAGGAAGGGAAATGAGAGAAAATCCATCAGAGAAATAAATGTCAGACATCAGTGTATGACTATAGCCAAATCTGCTATTTTTTTTTCTTATCTGACTCGTCTATCTTCACAAATGCTTTTCTTCCCAGGACAAGGACAATCCCATGCTGATATACTGATTTTTGAAACTTCTCATCACTAGGCTTCTTACCAAAGACATAACATCCCCAGGTTCACACTGTATGAAAATGCTTCCTGGGGCGTGGGGATTCAGATGAACAGAGGGTGCAGGGGCCATGATACAGAGCAAATATGCCTTCAAAACAAATGCTCCATTCAAGTCTCTCTGTTAAAGTCACCACTCACTTCGTTACATAAGAAGGTTTTTGAAACGTGTATAAATGGAAAGGGGGAGAGAGAGAGAGAAAGAGAGCTTTATTTTATTATTTTTCCAAAGGCACAGAGAGAACATGATTATATTTCAATGCATAATTTATGTACACTCTGGTATTAAAGTAAATAGTAAATACACAGTATTTCACATCCTCCGTGCATGACGATCAAATGAAAGGTGGTATTTATAACCTTGGTCTATGGGACATCCTCTCCTTTCATGACAACGTTCTGTTTTCCTTAACTATTCCTCCCATCAGTCTTTGGAGCCACAATCCATTACCCAGCCTGTCTTCCTTTTCAATCCATTTGCCATCCACCACTATCAAAGGATACTGGGGGAAAACTCCATTAGACACATAGCAGGCTTTCCCCCACCAAAAGGGATTGTCAAGCAGCCCCTTGAAAGTTATTTCCCATTAATTGCAAAGCGACTGTGTATAAATACTTTTAGCACTATTTTTTTTTTAATGATAATCAGCCAGTCAGGATCAATTACAGAGGCTAGATAAAGATGGCGAGACAGGAAGAGGGGACGGGAGGGGCAGGAAAAAAAAAATGAAACAGAGATGCCTAAAGGTTGAGCTCTGTGGTATTTGTGAACGTCATTTGGGACTGAATGGTGGATGGGTTTCAGAGACCTCAGAACCCCAAGAATGCATAATGTTAACTTAATAGATTCTTTCAGGCCTAGGTTTCTGCAGTATTTACAGTAACCTTATGTCCGTGGCAATAGCATAATAGGGCCTTTCAGCCCCAAGTCTGAGATTGTTACCGATTCAGAGGCTATCAGTTTCTGAACCAGCTGGCTAATAACACCTCAGCCTACGCCCATACAACCAGTTACAAAACAAGATGCTTTCTAGGTGATTTCTCAATGTTAACACACGGTACAGTGGTAATTCTGTAGACCGGATTATAAAGCTGTGCTTTTAAGAAATGAGGAAGTAAAATTATGTAAATTCTGCTGGTGTGGAAAAGCAATCTTTTAATGAACTGTTGAACTGGGGATGCATTGAAGCCACGATGGGTTCAAGAAGGGATATTCATTTCAGATACTGTAAGTAGAGAATATAGGTTTACTTAAAATTTGCCTAGTGTAAAACAGATACTTCAATGTGGCAATTTATGACCTGTTTCCACATTTACTTGTCAGTAGCTGAATGCTGCAGTTTTGCCCTGTTATGGTCTACAATAAAAAGGGCCCAGCTCTATAACCACAGACGTTCAAACTGGAGAATCTGTAGTATATACTTATTTTATTCTGTAGAGGTATGTTTTTTAATCTTCAATCTTTGCATGTCAACAGCTGGATACACTTAATGTTTCCATGTTGTAAATATTAAGAAATGTACACAGATTTATGATGAACTGTTACAATCAGATTCTGTGTGATTTAGAGTCAAGCATTTTCTCACAGTAGTGCATCACAAAGTTGAAGTTGTTTTCTCTAAGGACATGGTCTTAGTTTGACCTTCAAAGTTCCAAATAAAGTGTTAATTGGAAGAAATTCAAAGTAAACCATTGTAATGAGTGGGTCTTTGAAAACTCATCTGTATACCAGAGCTGTGCACATCTACACCCCAGACTAACAACCTTCCTCTGTTTTGCTGGTAATAAATTACTAAATATTTTAGCTACTGGCTTGTTGAAACTAACCATCCACTCACCATCTTCTTTAAACTCCCATTTAAAGAACCCCTAAAGGAAAAACAACACGGAAAAAATTATTAGTGGTAAATGACTTCTTAAGACTTACTTTTAACATAATAATTGAAAACACAGAAGAGCAGAGTTCAGGCTCATGTTGAATTCTCTGTGAACCACATAGGTTTCAACTTGACTTACAAGAATTGTGTGGAGCTGGAGAGATCCTCAGCGGATTAGAGTACTAGCTGCACTTCCAGAGGACCTTGCTTTGGTGTCCAGTACATACATGATGGTTCACAACCATCTATTATTCCTGTTCCAGAAATCCATAGCCTCTCCTGGCAAAAGGCATCCAAGTTATTCACAGGTACATATGTAGGCAAAATACCCAGACACATAAAATTATTAAATTTTTAAAGTTTAAAATATCAGTCAGTGAATCTTGGGATAAAGTTTTAGCATAAACTTTTAAAAAGTCACTATTGTTCTTTTAGGTGAGCATAAATCATAGCATATAAATGGTACATAAGTATTTTTAAGTTATTGAGTAAAGTGAGCCTTATTTGTAATGTTTTGTTGGATGCCATCTTGAGAAACTTGGCTTTATTTGTTCCATAATTTGTTGTGGTGAGGACAGCTTTGTTTTATATCACACTTGCTTGTGTAATAGGAGATAGCAGTGGAATAGGTCCCAGGAACATTATTTTATTTGTTTGCTTCTGTTTTCCCAATTAGACGACAGAAGTAAAACATCCTTGTATGTTTTTAAAGTTCAATGAGAGCTTTTGTGTTGCTGTTCAATAGCATTCATTTCAACACAGCAAGATGTTTCTGAATCCAATCCGCCAGCACTTTAGCAAATGAGAACTTCATTTTCCCTGAGTCATTGTTTGAACTACAAAATGTCATCATCCAGAAGGACTCGCTGTGTCCATCAAACAAATGTGGCGCGATCAGCGGGGTTAATGTCAGCAGTTCCCGGCAGCTTATTACGAAGCAGTCAGCACAGGTTAGTGTATGCCTGGTGCTTTGACTTGTCACATAACATTCTAAGTTGTTGATAATGTCAAGTGCTTAGAAAGCGAATCAAATTTGTTTTCCTAATTACCTCAGGGGCAAAAAAATATATACGTTCATTTATTTTCGTTTATGATGATCACAGTGAATTGGAGGATTTTGAAACATGAAGACCCTGTGAGATGCCTCAGGTAATTATCTAGCTAAAGATGGCATCTTCCTTTGTATGCCTTCCCATTTTCTTCAACAGTGGCTGCTGGGAACCCTTTGAGATGACAGGGATTCATCTCTAGGGACCATAAGAATATATCAACTAAACAGCATTGCAGAACACCTACTCGGGCTTTACATGGTCCATGACTATTAAGTCATATGGACAGGAATTAGTTTTCCACATTCTGTTTTCACAGAACCTAGAAGTTAGTCCTATTTAAACTAACCGTTTCCTCATTACCAGGTAAAACAAAAGAAACTATGCAAAATATTGCTATGCCCTTGTATGAAATGATTGCCCATTTTTGCAACATGATACGCTTAAGTTTGAAATAAATCAGCTAGTTCTTAATAAAAAAAAATCCACATACTTTTTCCCTAGAAAGTAAGAGGATAAGTATACATCACTTAAGTCAAATTTTATTTTCTTAATAATCTGTTTTTTCTCACAAAGAGATTAGATGAAAAGTTCTAAAAATAGAAATATTCACACTTAATTTCACTTACCTCATATGCTTACTCAGGCTAAATTATCTGCCATATTGGTATTCTGAGACCAATGATATTCTAGTAAGTAAGATGTTTTGGTAATAAAAAACAATATTCTATTATTGTTATCTTAAACCACCAAGAAAGCATACCTCTTTCATAGTTCATGATCATTACCTTTATTCTATCTTTCTCCATTCTCTAATATTTAGCCGTTATTGTTTTTTTCTTCCTGTTCTCCTGTATCCATGAGTATATTTATTTATATACTTACCTATATTACTGGCTAGATTCATTCAGCATATGAAAGAGAATATGCAGGGTTTTTTATTTTACCATTTTGGGAGAATTGTGACATCACTTAATCTTATGCATTTGAAGTCTATCCATCTTTTGGAAAAATTTTAACTCCATTTTTCTTTAGCGCTAAAAAGTATTCCATTTTGTATGTATTCTAAATTTTCATTTTCATAGAACACTATTCATTTATTTGTTGCTAATTTTTCCTTTGTAGAACATCAAGTGTTGTTCTTAAGCCTTGCTTTATGAGTGACTGTTTTATAAGCAACTTCAATGTCTATTTAGTCCATGTCAAAACACTCCTCTTAAAAAGGATTGACTCGTCTATTGTTTGAATTCAAACATCTTAGCAAATGATCTCATTGACTTTCCATGGTCTGAAAAGTGTTGGCGCAAAGAAACTTCAACAAATACATAATAAAAGCGTTCTTCTTTTGCAAACAGAGGCATACAAAACCTAGAGATGTATAAAATAACTCATTGCTCATAAAAACAAGTAGCAGTCATCTCCAGCATCTATGTGGCTGATACAGACTGTGCGTTCTTCCTATAGACACTCCACTTAAACCAAGGTCAATGCTTCCTCGACCTGTGGTGCCTGCTACCACTACAGTTTATTCAAGTCTGCTGTCCATGCTCCATGATACACCTGTCACGAGGTCAGGGGCCAGGACCCCATTCCATCTTCCACGTACCTTCCTGTCCTTCACAGGTTTGTTTTCAACTCTTTTCCCCAGCTTTCCTCCTGAATGCACTTCAAAATATAGTTTTTCCTTCCTAACATAGATTAGTGAGAACAGTGTGCTTTGCTGAAACTATTTGGACATTAGTTCGAACACTCTTACAATACTTCAGTCTGCCTCCTGACATTCCAACTGAATACAGGAAAGAACTCTAAGACCCTAACCTTTCTGCAGAGATCAGAAGAGATGATGGTGTTCTTGTGACAGCAAAGGGCATTTGTCTTTGATTGAAATACCCTAACAGGTCTATTTTTCTTTTAGGATCTTAATTTCATAAAGTTGTGAAAGGCTATCATTTGTATTGTCATACAAATGAGGAATAATTAAAACTTAATTCAAATTCAAATATTGATGAATTTTTTTTCTTTATTAGATATTTTCTTCATTTACATTTCAAGTGTTATCCAGAAAATTCCCCATACCCTCCCCCATCCCCGCCCTGCTCCCCTACCCACCCCCTCCCACATAATGGCCTTGGCGTTCCCCTGTACTGGGGCATATAAAGTCTGCATGACCAAGGGGCCTCTCTTCCCAATGATGGCCAACTAGGCCAATACTGATTAAATTTAACTGTGTCTTTCCACTTCAGAAAAGGCTTATTAATAGAATCAAGAATGGGATTTTCTAGGGCTGGAGAGATGGCTTAATGGGTTAGAGGAACTGGGTTTGATTCTCAGCGTTTGATTTTAACCTTCTGTAACTCACACATACAATACATAAACATATACACAGGCAAAATACCCATACACTTAAGATAAATAATTAAATGATTTAAAAAAATAATGGAATATTCTTTTGTTCTAGACCCCAGTACTTTTCCATTAAAAGCATTTTTTGCAGAATAAAAACATATATCTCTTAAGTGAGAAAATAAAATCATACCTCTTAAGTGAGAAAGCACTGCCAAAGACAACCAGTGTATTTAAAGCACCCTCTTTACCTTTAAAATATTAATGTATTTATACTTATAATTATATGTATGTTTTATAGATGAATAAGTAACACTGAAAGAAACCTTGCCTTAAAGAGTATTTCGTAGGCTTCTTGGGTTTACTTTGTAGTTCTCCATGAATTTGAATCACCAAGATTTGGGTCAGCTTGTCCACTGGGAAGATGTGCTCTATTTTAAGCCATCCTTCAGGTTCTTGAAATTTCTTTATCCCTTGGAGATAGTTGCACTTTTCATTTGGTTGAGTTTCTATTAAAGAACTGAGCTTTGTTAGGACTTTCCAGAAAAAAAAAATATTCTTATTATGTTTGTACTTTCTTTCCTTCTTGGTTGTTGAAACTTGAGGTCCACTTTATAATACCAAGGACAAACTGAAAGTTGCTTTATCCAATACTTCATACTTCTGCCCCTGACTTTGTGCTGCAGACAAAGATGAAGTCAATAACTGCAGAAAACTACCAAATTGAAGGAAAGATTTTTTAGTCCTTATCATTTTAGGGTCACTATATGCAGATAGAGAATCATGTATGGCAGGTGTCTCTCCATAGTCCCAAGTCTAGAAAAAGCCACTGTCACCACGCAACACTCTTTCTTGCTCTTCAAACCATGCATTGCCACTGGACTGAGATGGGTCACACTTCAGAAGCTTGGACAACCTCTTCCTTATGTCTAAGTACAAAAATGTACATTCCACGTTAAGTGTCAGTGCTTTCTGCTTGTAGACTGGGACTCTGCTGGTCTTGTACTGGGAGACTAGGTATTTACTTGCTAGCCTTTTTCTTTCATAGGTAGTGTTCACTTTAATGAGATGCTCAAAGATTAAGTTTAGAAAATAAAGGTCACAGAAATAAGCCACTGTTCCCAAGTAAATAAAATTTCCATTTTCAAATACTTTTGAATGAATTTATGATACTTCCTAGATTTTTTTTAAAAAATTCATGATATTATGGTCAAGGGACTACATTTTCTAAAAGTTATTCTGCCAGTAGTTCTCTACATCAACTGAGATCTTGGAAGAGAAGAATTGTAATTATTTACTTGTTCTCTGCATGCCCTAGTGATTTTATTACTCTTGGTACCCTCCATGGAGCAATCTCCTTGAACCTAATTCTTTATTACCCAAGCCAGTTTGATCAGTTTCAAGGTTGTGGTGAAACATGAGAGTCTATGAGAAAGCTCTGCTACTCACCTCCACAAACGTAGGACATGACAGCACTATCTTGGCTTCATGAATTATCAGTCACTGTTAAATTTAGTGTGAAAAAAATCACATGTAAAATGGGATTAGTTCTTTTTATTCATTTCTTTCCAAAACTGTGCTAGACCATAAGAAGAGCTTATGCAACTATACATTAGTTACTATTCTGGAAGGGTAAAGAAGCTTTAAAGGAGCTTTAAAGGGGGTGTATTGATCAGAAACTTGGTCTTCTTCACAATACTGTCCTGGATGACCATGGATAACCTCCATGTGTCCAGCAAAAAGTGAACAGGAAATAAATTGGACCATTATGGCAGCAGGGATTATAGAATCTCCTACTATGCACTATGCTACCAAATCTACTATGCACTATTTTAGCATTAGGCACAGTGTCATATTCTAGCATTTGCTTTGTGGAAACTCCACAGCAATCTTAAAAGAGCCAGCGTTTCCTCCCCTGAAGATTAAGGATTTTTAATTCAAAATTCAGAAATGCCAAGTAATTTCTTATTTCATACCTCTCCAAAAATCAGTACAAAAAATAAACGTTATTGTTCCCTTTAGAAGTAACATGATGGCTGGCTTTGTCTCTTCTCTAGAATGTTCCAGGCTGGCATCTCACTGAGAACCTTCAGTGGGTTTAAAACTCTTGCAGTTCTCCTAGGAATGGCCACTATTGTTATTCACAAACCAACAACTGGAGACTTAGAGAAAGTACATCACTTCTATAAAGGCATACAACTAGCAGATACCAAGAACAGATGTCAATTCAGCCAAAACGGCTTTGGAAAGAACTTTGCATCACTTTGCCATAGAATGAATGTCACAGCTGGTAATATCTCATGAACCCTGAACAACTAAACCATTTGCTCTCAGCAGCAGTGCATTGAAATACATAAACTCAGTCAAAGCAACTTGAAGAAAATGCAGAAAGTATCTGGGGTTGAACATATACAATGGCCTTTAACAATGATTTTACTTTCCTTTGTGTGCATGCTTATGTGTGTGTGCATATGTGTTCATGCAGATATGTACATGGGGTGCCTGTGGAGATGACAGAGGGGGCTGCATCTCCTAGAGCAAGTGTTCTTATCTCAGCACTCTCTCTCTAGCCCAATGTTCTCTCTCTCTCTCTCTCTCTCTCTCTCTCTATATATATATATATATATATATATATATATATGTCATTGTTCCTATCATTAATTTATACCTGAATACTTTTCAGTTCCCCTATATAACCACTATCATCTCTCAGAACTAGTCATTGAAGTTGGTCTTTCCAAGAAGATAACCAACATACTTAAAAATGGTAACAGATAAACAAGGCCAATGAATAGATTCACTAATTTAGCAAGTATCTACTTTGGAACAGAGTCAGAGTCAAAACCTTCCCAAAGATTGTGATGTCATACTGGCTTCAATAACTCCTTTAGACCCTCTGTCCTCTGATATCATGATTAACTCATGTTTATAAAATACAACAGAAATTACTATGTAGAGTTTCAGTTTTGTAATTTTTCCTTTCAAGAATTCAAAATAAGACTTAGAAGCTGAACTTTGAAAAAAAATAGGAATGCTGTGGTGGTTCATGCCTGTAATCCCAGCACTCAGCAAACTGAGCCAAATGGGCTACAAGTTGCAGGACAGCCTTAGCTACATAGTGAGAGTATATCATGAGAAGGAGGAGGAGGAAGAGGAATAGCAGAAGGGGGAAGAGGAGGAGGAGGAGGAAGAGGAGGAAGAGGAGACAAGCAGTAATCAGTGTTTGAAAATGATATTTTCTGTGGCAGCATATCACTAACATTTTTATTCAGATTTTAAAGAAGGCATAGAAGTATATTAACATGTTCTAAGTGTTCTTTTCTATGTTTCACAGGAAAGAAGAAGTATTTATCTAATAATTCTAATTTTTAGATAATCTACATAGAAGCTATTTTTCAATGGGTCTGTGTTATGCCCTGTGCCAGTTTTACTAAGGGGCTACTATTTCATATTTTATTGATTTTATATTTATTTATTTATTTATTCATTCATTCATTCATTCATTCATTATCTATTTTTTATTTAAAGTTGAACAGGAAGGACTCAATAGGTTGTTTTTAACCATAAATCTTAGGTTTCAAATAATTGTATTACAGAAATGTTCTGAGGGACTAAATGTTAACTTCACATTCTGCTTATGTCAGTGTTTGCCTTCATAAAAATTGTCAGCAAGCACACCCACATTTTTTCATGCTAAGGAGTTTATAATCCCTTGTTGAAAACACTAGCAAATATTTCAACTTTATTTTCATAAAAGTTATTTAAAATATATAAATTTATGACTACAATAACATTCAGATAAATAACATTCTCAGACACTATTAAAAATTCTTAGATGTAATTGGGTAATATTCATACATATATGTATATATGTACATATATCTTTACTAATAGCCCTTTGGAATTTAAAAAATTATTTAAGCCAATATTTGTGATATCCTTTTTTGAGGTCAGATGTGTTAGCTATGGTTCTATTGCTGCAAAGAGATACCATGACCAAGACAACTCTTATAAAAGAAAATACTTAATTCAGACTGGTTTATAGTTTTGGAGTTTTAATTCAGGAGGAGGCTCTGGTTCCATGCTGGGTGTAGCTTGAATTTAGGAGACCTCAAAGCTCACCTCCATAGTGACACATTTCCTTCAGCAAGTCCACACTTACTCCAGTAAGGTCACATATCCTAACATGCACTTCTGTGAGCCAAGCACTAAAATGCATATACCTATGGGGCCATATCTATTCAAACAAATACAGTACCTATAATCCCAGCACTCGGAGGCAGGCAGGTCAAGAGTTCAAAATTATTATTGGAGAAGTAATTAGTCTGAGATCATCTTGGATCACAAGAGACCTTGTATCAAAAACAAACAAAAAATAAACCTGAAGTAAAGCAAAATAAATAAAAGTTTTTCTTCAGCAATTTTGGTAAAGCAAAGGTGAGGATAATCTGATTTGGAAAAGATGGGATATACAGGGTATGTATTCTAGTTATACATTAAACAGTAAAGACGGCATAATTTTGCCTAAGAAAAATTCTAGGGTAATTTCTTTAGGACAGGTGGTAGGATCCCTCCACCCATATACTGCAGCTTATAACTGCCAGTCAGGAAATCTGACACCCTCTTCTGGTCTCAGAGGGTACCCACATATATGTATTATAAATTCACTTACACATACAGACACACATACACAAACTTGTGTGCACACATATATACATGCATACATACATGCTCACATGCACACAAATACACACACATGTATATACACACACCACACATACTACACATACATACACATCCATGCATCTACACATATGCACACATACATATAAATAAAAATATTAAAAGTCTGATCTTGAACTTGCCAAAAATATTAAATTTCTGTTGCCCTATATATGTTCATTATTTGCTAGGGTCTCTAAACATGATTAGTAGATCGATTGTAATTAAAAAATTAGGATCTATCTAATTTACTCTCTTACTTGGAAGCATGAGCATTAGTTTTCCCAGCACCCCTACGAGCGCTCATCAATCTTTGTCAGCATCATAATTGCTTTTTATAGTTCCAACCTCTCTAGCTGCCCAGTATGCAACCATCTGTTGAGCAATCATTGAGTAAATGAGTGGATTCATACAGTTATAAGGATGATGCTAAACCATCAAGGTGAATTACTGTTGGACTCTTACATAGTACTGGATTCAAGCACAAACAAATCTACTAACTGAGATAGAATCGCTAATACAATTCTTCAGCTTACAATTGTAACCCTGAATATTAAACCCTGGATCAACTATATGAATGTAACTCTGGGAATTCCTGGGGGTTTAGCTGGTTTGCTTGCTTCTTAAGTGGATTTTAAACTCCATGTTTCACAAAATGAAAAATAAAGATTTTCAATAGTGATCGAGTCTCCACTTTAAAATGAAAGAGATTCAACATCCCTGTGCACACTTCAGTACAGAAGTGATGGGACAATCCTGAGGACAACCACCACCAATTTTTTTTTCTCATCAGATGACCACTGATAACCCTTGATGTTCCAATGAGCAGTTTCTGTCCAACTGAGCTTGAACCGTACCATATGATCTCTTCATGGGACCAACCACTGCTTGCATCTGCCGACTGTTTATGGAACCTGGGATTGGCTGTGTAACACTATACCATCCCTTTCTAACAAGAGCATCCTATGTGAAAGCCTGCTCTGTTGCCTCTCTCCCTTGATCTGAAGCAGACAGCCCTGCATCATCTCAGTACACTGTCAATGAAAGGGACTGTAGGCTCCCTCAGCTTGGAAAGCATCTACCCAGCTGAAATATGAGCAAAATAGAATTCCTTCCAGGACAAAGCCGAACATTTTTTTCTTTTTTGCACAGCTCAATTAAATATCCCCTAGGCAAGAGTGGTTCAGAATATTACCATTAAATATATCATACTGTATGACTGTACAGGCATAATACCTTTTAGATTTATGCTCCATACAGTTATTTCACAATACTTTGCTCTACAGTGAAGCTCAGAGCATCCAAGCAACATTCTCCTCACCGTTCCTGAAGACTTGGATTTTGGGGAGCCCCATGGTGACCTGACACTTCTCACACAAATCTCCATTTCATTTCCACTTCACCTTTGTTCTTTCCCCATGGATAAAGATGACATCATAAAGCCAACATGGGTTCTGCTGCCAGAACTGGTTACTTTTTGCTCTTTTAGCCTTTTTATGTTTATTTTGTCACCTACTCATTTCGAGCAAAACTGTCTTTAAAACATCAAGAAATGATTCCTTTCCAACCCAGTCTTTATTATCAACCGATTGGGCAGTGTTGCCTTAAATCCCCCATGTATTCAGTTGGCTGGATTGCTTTACTTAGAGCATAAATCTTAACACATCAATGCCTTAACATATATGGGGCCTTGTTGGCCACAATGCACGTAGATGGACTAACAGAACCTTGGCTACTTTGTCCTATTTTCAAGCATAAATAGCATGTTAGTAAAAGAATATGCAACAAATTGCAAGATAAGGTATTTGCCCAAGAGTCATGATGTTGTCATCAGCTTATTTGGATAGACTATTAGCCCTGTCCTTAAACCATTACATCGTTATCTTTTCATGTTCTAGTGTATTGGCTTTAACACAGGGACATTTGTGTTCTTTGACTTTATTTACCCATGGCTACATGGTTTGGGCCATGTCTCCCTCAGCCTTCCACACTTCCATCTGCTACAGAAGATTAAGTAAGGCTTTCCCAATGGTTCAATAACACACAGTAGCTTGGGCATTATGTGAGGGCTCCTTGAATTATCAAACTATTGCCATGTGGGAAAATTTCCCCTGCTACATCATCAGTGTTTGTAGAGAAGGGTATCGTGGCACAGCTAGGAACAGCTTAGGAAGAGCTGAGAGCATTGAATCATCACTATGCAGCTAGTTCCCAGTGATGCACGCCATCATCTTTCAAAGGAGGGCTGGCTCTCTACAGCATCTTCTGTGGATTTAGATCTTCATTGCTGGGTGAATACTACAGGCATGTGCTGAAGAGAAGAGAATGAAGACTCTGTGGGATCACAGAACACCACAGAGAAGTTGAGCAAAGGAATGACAAATTGAAATGGAAGGAAAGGGAATTTCATATGTCAAAACCCAGGGACTATCTATTCAGATAAAAACCACGTGACTATGAAGCCATGACACATCTCACATAAGATAGTGTTCTGAGTGGCACTGTACCTGCATTTTTAAAAGGTGATTTCCATTCTTTAAAGCTTCATCTTATCAGCTTATGGAGGTTCTGGTTGAACTCCATATGATCTCTCGGGCATCCTTTTCTGGCCCCTTCCCCCTTTCTGAGTTTTCTTTTTGCAGTTTCTTGTAATTATTTGGGGTGTCAAGGTCTACCCTTTCATTACTGCCAGAACTTGCCCTTGGCATGCGAAGTTAGCTTTTGATGTTGGTGTCCTTGATGAAAGGAAAACAACCTCTCCTGGCATTTCCTTTCCTTTCCTCTGATATGTATTTCCAGCCCACAGAGGTCAGTGCACACGACTGCCCATTCCAGCTTTGAATGCCACTTCAAGACCCAATCCATGCTCTGTGTGAGGGCTTTAATACAACCAACATCAACGTCTGCCAACCACAGCTACACTTTACACTGCTCACACTTCTAATGTAATAAGCCTATTAATTCTCAAATCTGCTGAATGTGTGCATGGCCACCAATTTGTCTAAATCTGGGAGTCAGTATCTAATGAAGACCCACCAATACATAAAATAATTCCCATTTTGTACGAATAAACTGGAATCTGTTTTCTCCTCCTAACATATTCCATTAAAACAACCACCACAGGATCCTATCACTTACCCATTTGTGCTACATGATATCACTGTGCCTAGCACAAAGATATTAGAAAATCTCTCTCTCTCTATGTCTCTCAGAGCCAATGATTCATCTTCACAAAGGAACAGTTACATATTAGTAAAATATAATAATATATTAATCCCCTTTAACTGAGATTTCCTGATGAGTTTTCTTGCTTAATTTTAATCCAAGTGGAGTTTTGTGATATGAGTTTGTGACCAAATGTTTTCAATAGCAGTATTTTTTAAAACAACAGGATGACTTTGGCCTGGAAGATTCAAAGATACACATTTAAAAGTTAGCTATATTTTTGTGAAAATAAAACAAAACCTTATTATTTGCCTACTAATTACGTTTTCAAAAAAGAAAAAAAGTTAATGTTACATTGTGTCCAACTGCTCTCTTAGTTAAGGTTTATTGCTGTGAAGAGATACCATGACCAAAGTGGCTCTCACGAAAGGAAACATTTAATTGGGATTGGCTTACAGTTTCAGAGGTTTAGTCCATGGTCTTCATGGTGAGAAGCATGGCAGAGTCCAGGCAGATGTGGTGCTGGAGAAAGAGCTGAGGCAGCATGAAGGAGACTGTGCTGCACTGGGTGGAGCTTGAGCATAGGCGAACTCAAAGCCCTGTCTCCATAGTGACACACTCTTAACAAGGCCACACCTCCTCCACTAAGGACACATCTCCTAATAGTGCCACTCTCTGTGGGTCAAGCATCCAAATACATAAGTCTAAGGGATCCAAACTTATTCACACCACTATAACTGCTGTTATTCAGGTCCCAAGGGGGCTTGCTGAATAGAGAGTTCTATATTCAGTGAGAGAACTTGTCTCAAAAATGATAGTGGACCTGTGATTAATAACAGCAGTGGTTACCTGCACAAACCCTGCACAGAACGGGGTCTATAGACATTCCATCAGGGATGGAGAAGGGACCCATAAAGCCCCACCCTTGCTACAGGAGCCATAGAACATTTAGCTTTGCAGAGGAGGCAGAGTCATATTCTTCAGCGGTGTAGCCACTGGTACATTGCTCCCATTCCAACAGCCTTACCCACCTATGCTCATTCAGGCAAACCTAATCAAATGCATGGAACATACACATACACATGCACACACACACGTGCGCGCACACACACACGTGCGCGCACACACACACACACACACACACACACACACCACAGATGTTTTGCTACTAGGAAAGATTATTCAGGTGGCTTTCATTCTATGCTGTCTTATCTGTGCTAGTCATGGTCCTGGTATGGTCTGGGAATGTGAACATTAAGATCTGGTCACAGAGCAGGCAAGTGACAAGGACCTAGGATGAGAGTATTCGGGCTCCCAGCTTGAACAAAGGATGCCATCCTGACCCCAAGTTCAATACAACTTAGAATATAGATGTCATGCCATGGCCACTGATTTACTCTTCCCACTGAAAGTCTGAAATTGCTGCATAGGCTGAGACTGTGGACAGCTGTGCCTGACCATGTGTTCTCTTGGGATAGTTAAATGGAGCAGAGTTCATATGGAAAGGAATTGCTCAAACACAAGCAATGAGTTCAGGAGACATCTTGCATCCAAGACAACTTCTGAACTTGGACCTTGGTTAGTTGCCTTTGCCTCATTGGACCTGTCACTCACAAGAGCTAGTTTTAAGACAGAGGAATTTGGTCTATAGATAACCTATTGCCTTACCAGGCTCCTGTCAGCTAGCTCTTGTTGGCATCCGCAATAGTGTCTGAGAGGCTCTGCCAGTGCCTGACAAATACAGAGGTGGATGCTCACAGTCATCCATTGGACGAACCACAGGATCCCCAATGAAGGAGCTAGAGAAAGTGCCCAAGGAACTTAAGGGGTTTGCAGCCCCATAGGAGGAACATCAATATGAACTAACCAGTACCCCCAGAGCTCCCTTGGACTAAACCACCAACCAAAGAAAACACATGGTGGGACTCATGGTTCTAGCTGCATATGTAGCAGAGAATGGCCTAGTCGGTCATCAGTGGGAGAAGAGGCCTTCTTGGTCCTATGAAGGTTCTATACCAAGGCCAGGAAGGAGTGGGTGGGTTGGGGAGCAGAAGGAGTGGGAGAGGGGATAGGAAATTTTTGGAGGGGAAACTAGGAAAGGGGATAGCATTTGAAATGTAAATAAAGAAAATATCTAATAAATATATAAGTATGGAAAAAATAATAATGGGGAAAAAAGATAACCTATCGCCCACATTCGCTCTTCTTTTCTGGATCTTTGATTTTTGAGAGCCCACAACTAAGTCATATTCTATCAAGTCTACAATGAAGGTATCACTTTACAGCAAGGAAAGCAGATGGTGTAAGTCAGAGGTGTTCTCTAGACCTACCACTCACTAAGGAGCTATTAGCAGTTTATAGCTAATGGAGGAGGGAGAACCATTCTTCTTTGAGGGTGTGATCATTAGCGGGTGTCCCATGGTCCAGTGGATGGTCTCACATCCATGAACATATGAACAGCACTAATTAGACATAGTGAGTTATTAAAAAAAAAACAAAAAAGACGTAGTTGGGAGGGGTGTGATGGGAGGATATGGAGGAAGCTGAAGGGAGTTATGGGAATTAGGAGGCGTATATAGATCTCAGGTCTCTTCCTAGCTCACCAAGTGATCATTGTCCTCTCCTCTCTTCTTCAGGCAGATGCTAGTCTGGCAGGAGGTGGTCTCCAGGCCCCCTTCATTCTTTGACAGTTGGTGATTTTTGAGTCCTGGTGATGCATGCTGTAGCAGCAGGGCGCCATTTCTGGGACGACTGTGTGTTTTGTTCCCTTAATGGGGACCTCAGCAGCAGTCCTGTTTGGCATCAGCTGGACTGTGTCAGCACAATGAGACTGATTGGCTGAGCATCAAAAGCAGACCCTAGAGAGAGATTGATTCTGACAGGGAAATAATTAAAGGGGGAAATTGGTGCCTTGCATGGTAAGACATCTGCACACTTGCGATGCTCTTGGTCAAGTCTCCAGCACAATATGTGCTTTAATGAGTATGGACAGAGATGCCCAAGGTTAAAGCCATTCATGAAATTAAATAATAATAATAATAGAAAAACAGACATATGCAGATGATACATAGACAAGAAAAACATCTTTTAATTTTTAAAAGACTAATTCCTTATAAATTTTGCATTTGGAGCCGAGTGCTCTGTTGGAAAATTAGTTAGGCTTCAATTTAAATGTTATGCAAATACACGAGCAGCCTGAAGCAGTTGGCAAGGATTGCTCCCACTTCTCCAACACCCTGTGCCAACATTCTCTTCTGCATTGGTCCTTTTGCTCTGATCTTTCTTGTATTTTCTACTTTAATATGTCCCCGTGCTTTTTTAGCCATTTAAAAATAGGAACACTTCCATGATTCAGCCAAGGCCTGACTTGACATTCATGAAGATGGTACCAAGTGGTACCAAGTGGATCCCGTCTCTCAGTATCAGTGAGAACACTGAAGACTTCTGAACATCAGCCGTGTTGGTGGATCTGTGCCATCATCAACCTCAGCCTCTGGCACTTCATCCTGCATGTGGAAGTGGCTGCTGCCTCTGGTGTCTTTCAACCTGTCCATCCAGATTCAAGCAAGCTCTACTTGGCATCAGCCTCCATCATCTGAGGACAGTGCAGCCCTAGGAAGCCACCTCCTAGGTCCAGATGTTTTCCTTTGCATCCCCCTTCCTCGTGATGCACAGAAACCTCGGTTCCTTCTAATCCGTGAATCAGGATTCACATTATATCCTTTTGTTCCTGTCCCTCCACATCCAACATCCTTTGAAAACCCAAGATGGTCATGTTGTCACTTCTTGGCAGTTCCACTCTTAATATTGGTCACAAGGCCAGGAACTGATATGTGGTATTAGCTCGAAATATCAACTTGTCAAGATATCTGAGCCAGAAAAGAATGTGTTAGGAATTTCCCTCATTCTTGCTTTTGGATGCTGTAATTGTCCTTTTACATCCTCGCTCTTTCTCCTTTTAGATCGTGGGAAAGTATAAACTATATAAAAATTAACCATGGAAACCATAGTTCCACTGGTAGGAGACATTCACACTAGTGACTCAGCACCATCTGTCTCCAGCACCCTTTATGTTCCCAAACTCACATTCTAGTTCCACTAAATATTGCATGTCTTGGCTCCTACCTTCCGACTCTTTCTGTCTCTAGCATTTGACTACTCCGAGTACTGGGTATATCTGGAATGATGCAATATTTGTTCTTGTGTGACTGGCTTAAGTGGCTCAAGATTCAACCATGTCAGTAGCACATGTCACAACAGATTCCCCTTTGGAAGGCTGAATATTCACCCATGAATATGCATGGTTATGAATATTTATAGTATTAGTGCATTTACATATTTATTTATATGCATATTGCCACCCAAATAGCTGACTCATCTCTCAGTGGACACTGGGTTGCTTCCATTTTTCATCAATGATAAATGACATTGCTATGAACATCAGTATACAATCAAAATCTTTCTTAATTACATGAAAGCTTTAGTTAAAAAAAATGTTACAGAGCTGTTTGAATGGACATTTCAGATCATGGCTCATCTTTTCCTATTAAGGATGGATGGCACAGTCCTACCCAACAGATAAAGTCAAGGTTTGCTGTGGCTCTTGGTTCCCTTTCAGTCATGATTCTTCTGTAGTCACAATTAATTTCTTTTAGCAACTGAATGTTCCAGTGTATGCTGCTTCATTAGGGTTGCTGATCCAAAAATAAAAATAAAATGTTTTATGAGTTTTTTTTTTTTTTTACAAGAGAGAGATAACATAAAGTTGGGTGAGGTAGACAGACAAACAGACAGATGATAGATAGATAGATAGATAGATAGATAGATAGATAGATAGATAGATAGATAACCTAATGTTGGCTGGGTAGAGAGGTGGGGACAATCTGCAAGGAATTGGGGAATGGGAAAATATGAACAAAATATATTGTATGGCAAAATTTAAATAAAAAGGGGTGGAGCCCATACAGTAAAATATGTAAACTATGGAGTACGTGAAAGCAAAATAAAAGATGGAAAGAAAGAAGGGAAGAAAGAAACGTCATCTAAAATTATACAAAAATCCAACATAAAAGTGGTTTTTCATGGAATTATTTTTTGAAAATTCATTAAATCCCCAACTCTTGCTTATTGATTCAGACATACTACCAGGTACAAACTCTAGACTCTGGTGTTTTAAAGCTGGAAGCCCTCTTGGTAACAGCTTGTCTTAACCCCTTCATGTGTAATAAAAAAGGCCTGGGAGGTTACCAAGATTTGTTTTTATTCTGTTCATCTAATCAGCATTCCACTACCTATATCACGGTGTGCTTAGCAGTCTGCCTTTGTCCTGGCCTTACAGTGCTCCCCCAACCCTGTTCAGCAAAGGAAAAAAAAAAAAAAAAAAGCAAAGGCAGCAAAGGCATTGAAATGCAACAGGCCAGTAAGAGAAATACTGAGTCATAAAGCAAAAGAGAGCCAGGCGTGGTGGGGCACGCCTTTAATCCCAGCACTTGGGAGGCAGAGACAGGTGGATATCTGAGTTCAAGGCCAGCCTGGTCTACAGAGTGAGTTCCAGGACAGCCAGGCCATACAGAGAAACCCTGTCTCAAAAAAAAAAAAAAAAAAAAAAAAAAAAAAAAAAAAAAAAAAAAAAAAAAAAAAAAGACACTTATATTCAGGGCATGCAAGCAGGCTTTGAGGGAAGATGTGTGCATACCATGCCTGATCAGCACCTATGTGAGGTGTTAGGGGTCATTTAGGGGTCATTGTGGGTGGAGGGAGTTACGGATTCAATCTATCAGGGGAAAAGGAAAGATTTCCTGCCAGGGTTTCCTGTGGCAAGCCTCCAAGGAAGTACATGTCCTCCATAGCAGAAATGAGAAAACGGGGGCGGGGGGGGGTGTTCTCAGGAAGTGAAAGGGTACTTAACAAAGGCATAGGTGGAAGAAGGCTTAAATGGTTCCCTGAAGCCAGAGTCAGTCCTGGTTACACCGTAAAATCCTCAGTTACAGCACCTGAACCATAACGTATCCTGCCATGCTCGGTTATTGTGAGAAGCAAAGGAAACAGTCTGTAGATGTGAAGTTCCCGGGCGCAGGACCACAGTGACACTCCATAAGTATTAACGGTGTTAGCAACCTTTGTATTGCAAAGAAGCTTTCCATGCAGGTTGATGCAAACTGAAAAGCTAGCATTAGTAGGTTGTGCATAAAGAGAACATACATGCACACTCACACACACACACACACACACACAAACACACACACAGCCCCCCCCACGCACGCACGCACGCACGCACGCTCACGCACACACAGTGTGGCTTGATTGGAATGGCAGAAGGCAGTAGATTGAGTACATTTAGGGGTGGGCTTGTTACTGTTTCATAGCCATGACACAAACACCAGAGAGAACGACCCAATGGAAGACTGGTTTTGACCCATGACTTCTGCGGGTTCAGTCGATTGTACTCAGCCCCATCAGTTCTGGGCCTGCTCCCAGGCCCATCATCGCAGCAGAACAGAGCTGGAAGAGGAGGAGCTTGACCTCATGATGGACAGGAAGCAGAGAACAGAAAGGGAACTACGGACCAGAACTGGGATAACCTTTAAAGCACACCACCAGAGACCTGCTGAGGAACCTATTAATCAAAACATGAGTTTGAGAGGGACATAGTCGCAGGAGATAACTGACATCTGGACAGGTGACATGTGAGCCAAGAAAGCCATATAAAATCTGACGCAATGGGGGATGGAAGAGACTATGGTGGGAGGAGGAAGAAAAGGCAAAGATAAATGCCCAGAACCCTGGTTAGAGCCTGGGACACACTGAAAGGTAAAGTATGGGTCGAGGTGACAACTCCGGTGTCTAAGTCTAAGAAACCAGTGAGAGACAGGAGGCCCACAGTGAGTTACATGCTACAGATGGTCAGACAAGATGATGCGCAGGGAAACAGTGTGTGCACTTTCTGGTGGTGAGGTCACTTCCTGGTGAATTTGGATGGTATGGGCAGACACCATCATAGAAATGCTTTATTGCCACTGAGATTGGTCGTGAGTGGGGAGATGGATTTATAGAATGAAAAGGGGTTCCCTGCGTGATATTCTTTTCTCTTAACATCATTATGTTTTTAAGTGCAGAGGAAGGTGACGATCGATCAAGTTGCAGCTATTTGTTGTGAGAAATTAGCCAGAGGAGATTAGAGTTAAGAGCTAAGTCAGGAAGCCTAACATTGGAAGAAAAGGGACAAATCCTTCACCTCGGAGTACAGGGAAACAGCCCAGATGCTCTGAAGACACGGGCTGGAGAAGGGAAAAGTCAGAGACTCCAGTTTAACCTCAGTCTCAGCTTCAGGACAAGTGGCAGACATCCTAATTTCATTCCAAAGCTTTGACAAACATTAAGACCAAAAACATCTTAGTGTGTATGTGTGTGTGTGTGGGGGGGGGGGTTATTTAAGCTTACAATCCATCTTTGATAGAGGTCAAAGCATGAACTTAAGGCAGGCCTGCTTGCTAATCTATAGAACACTTCCTCCAACCTTGGAACTACTCAGCCAATTTGGTACAGCAGAAACCATGGAGGGTGCTACTTGCTAACGGAATCGCTCACTAGCTTTCTCACACACCTCAGGATCCAACCGCCTAAAGCCCTGGTTCTCAACCTTCCTTACAATGCAACCCTTTAACACCATTCCTCATGTTGTGCTGACCCAGAGCCATAAAACTATTTTTGTTGCTACTGTATAACTTATAATAATAACATAATTTCTGTGTTTTCCTATGGTCTTAGGCACCCTCTGGGAAAGGATTGTTTGATCTCCAGGTTAGGAAATGCTGGCTGGCCTAAGGGACAGTGCTGGTTACAGTGGGCTGGATCCTCCTATATTAATTGACAATCAAGATAATCTGCCGCAGATGCTCTCAGGCCAATTTGATAGAGCCAGTTCCTCTGTCTGATGACCCTAGGCTGTGTCAAGTTGACGATATACCAGGAAATGGGACTACATGCTCCACACAAAGTTCAAGCCCTGTACAACGCAGAGGACAGTAGGTCAGTTAGCTCTCCTCTGCTCCAGCTGCCATTAAAGAACAGTTTTAATTTATCCCATGCAAGAGATTTAATTTATAACTATCCAGAGACAATTTTCAGACATAACACACTGTGGGTGACTTTCTCTGTGCTATGTCTTGTAATAGAGCTAGGTGATTCACCTCATTGTGCTTTCTAGTGTGGTGACAGTGACTACTCAGACCAAACTATGGGAAACTTAGCCTTAAAAAATTAGCAGAGATAGAGGAACAGCTTTTAGGAGTCAGAAAAAGACTCTGACTGAAAGTGAAAACACTGTTTGAGTCTCCCGTGGATGCTGTAACAAACCCAGGGTCTCAAAGTACAGCAATCTATTCTTGAAATTTCAAAGCTGTAAGTCCAAAACCAGAGTCAGCAAAACCACATTCCTGGAGTCTCTAGAGACGCCTCAGTACCTGGCTTCCTCCAGCTTCTGTGTCTACTATGGCTGCTAGCCTTCCTTGCCTTGGGTCTGTATTATTCTACTCTTTGCTTTCCTCCTCATTCTTTTTTCCCTTCTTCTCTATATGTTAATCAAACCCCCCTTAGCTTTCCTGTGAAGATCTATATGATTACATGGAGGGCCCATCTAGATCATTCTTCTAGCTCAGGTAACATTCACAGGGTCCAAGGTAATTGATCTTACCTTTGGGAGCCAAGACCAAATATGTGAGAGAATCACATTAAGTATAGGGAGAACCCAGCATACATGGAAGACCCATCAGCATAAGAGATCCAAGAGGAAAAATAAAATCCAAACTGTCAGCTTCCACACAGTTCATCCTTACAGTGGGACTGTAGAGCATTTAATGGGCACATGCAGTGTGATTAACCTGTAATTAATTTAGTAAAACACCAAGCAAAAAAAGCAACTGGTTGTATTCAACAACTCACGATGCAATCTTTGAGGAAGAAAACCAGGCACATAACTGTATAATTTGTTATTGAGAAGGTCAACAACCATGCCTCAATAATCCCCCAGAAAATTATCCTAATTGCAATAACTGCAAAAATCTGAAGTAGAGTTTGAGAAGAAAGTATGAGAGTCACCTCACCTCAGGCTTTGCAGAAATCCCATGAAGCTGTGGTTTGGTGTCAGTACAGTGAGCACCCTGTTTAACTGGGTTACAGTAGCTCCTTTTGCTGAAATGTTTAAAAGAGTGTATTCCAAATCACCTGTGAAAATATTTTTCATGCCCCACAAAATATTTGGTTTAAAAAAATCAGCACTCCACGCTATGCATTCAGTGTCAAGGTCTTCAGTGATCAAGGCCATCCTTTCAAATAGCACAGGAAGTTGAGATTTCTCCAGCCTGAGCTACACACACACCATGGTTCATGGTCAAGCAGTGAGTTTTCAGCACTGCAAACAAACCAAACTTGTATGAGATTCAGGAATGTATAAAAGAGGAAAGTCTATTTCTACAAACACTGCTGTTTTGCCTACTCCAAGCTTCCTTGACACACAGGGTGCTCTCTTCGCTGCAGCCCACCAGAGGAAAGCTGGTCATTTCCCTCCTTCTCTTGAACTGTACCTGTCTGTGAAGGTGGTTTTGTGAATGTTCTCGACAACTGAGCTTTGTTCCATGGGTTGTCAGCCTTCTTTTGACTAGTGTCCCCTTGACCTCCAAATGCCTCACCTGCTTCTCATAGCAATGTGACTGTCCAGGTTTTGCTCATGGCACACCCAACACACAACCTCTCAAGGGAGCCTTGTTCTGTCTTTGGCTACCTGGAAGGGTCCCCCTGTTACACAGAATTCATTTCTCCCTTAGCTTCTAGCTTAACTTATCCCATTTGGGGAGAATCAATCTATATGCAACTCTCTTTAAGGCATAGTCTTAAGTCTCTGAAGGTAGAAATGTCCCTTCCTGTTATCATGTTTTGTACTGAACAACTGGCCCAGAGCTCTTCCTTCATCTAGTACTGATAAGGACCAGCCCTGGCTTGGAGTAGGGTTCCTGAGAGAAGTGTCTGGGAATGGTGAAACAATGACTCAAAGTGAATTCACGGGTTACAAGCTGACAGCCTATGCTCTGCTTTGGACAGCTTCCAGACTGCTCTCTGTGTTGTGCTCTTTTGAGGCAGCTTTCTCTTGCTATTATATAAACTCTCTGGATAGCTTATCTCTTACAGATCAAAAGCCATTTTTTTTTTAATTTTACAAAATCAATTCGATCATTACCTCACTTTTCCTTTTGATTATCCCATGAATCAACATTTCCTCATCCCAGGCCCTAGATGCCTAAAAAGAAACAGCACACACAAGTATAAACAGTAAGATAGCTGGTTGAGACCCCACCCTGAAATTACCATTTCAACAATGCCTGGACCTAAATTAGCTCTGTCCCAGGCTGACCTGCCTTTGTAACCATAAACAAAACAATTTAGCTGGTGGGCTCTTGCCTTGTGACCCACACTCTCTAAATCTCCTTCTCTCCTTCCTTAGTATCTTTCTGACAAGCTGGCCCATAGTGCGGCTGCTTCTGTTCTTTTAGGTCTGTGAAGCTCCTTATACAATGCATATTGCATCCTTATATTTTACATACTTGAGAAATTACCTATTTTCAAACTCATGTTTTCAGTATTCTTTCCCACAGCCTTAAGGGTCTGTCTCAAAGGTCATAAGCTGTCTCAAAGGTCACACCATTCTACCTTTTTGCTGAGACATAGACATGCTCTTGCCTCTCAGACTGGTGCTGCCTCTGATTATCATGGAATTATCAACCTTGGCAGAGAGGACCTTTCTCAAAGGAAGAACATAAAAACATGTACACTATTATACAAACAAGCCTTTCATCCACAGCAACCATGGGTACTCATGAAGGCCCATGCCCTGCTGGCTCTATTTCAGGGGCAGGAACCATGTCATTCTGTCCCGTGCAAATGGCTAAGCAAGACTTGGCTTAGTACATGTCATAAGTCCCAGTTCTTCTGGGCCTTTTCTTGTTATAGGTATCCTAATTTCCTTTCCACGTGTGTTCCCCATGTCAAATTCCATATATACATTTGTTCCAAGCAATGATGAAAAGCAGACCCAGGCTACATTACATCTACAGCATACTTTCTGACCATAGTGTAAGATGTTCTGAGCTTCATGGTATCCGTTTCTCACCTTCATTTAGAACAGATTCCAGCAGGAGGTCTAAAACCCCTTAAACGACCATTCTCAGTTCATACACAATTTTTCATCTCTGTCTTGGACATTCTGAGATTCCTCATAATCCATAATATTTGCTTACAACATTTGTAGTTGACAACCTGTCCTGTGGGTTACAGGACAGAGGAGCCTAAGGAGCCCAGAAACTTGGAAGAGGAGTAATGCTTAGTAATGTAGATTTTCTTGGAGCCTTAAAAAAATATAAATTGCGAGAACTGCCCCAATTGCCTGTATATCATATGAAAAGTTTCTGAACAGAATATAATGTACCTTATAGAAGCTCAGTGACCAAGACCTATTGTTTTTCTAAAACAATATCCTCAAAGAATATAATAGAAATGCAGGAGGCCTCTATGAAGAATAATTTGCCATTCACCATTATACTTTATTTTCTCTACATAAATATGGAGGATGTTCTAGAAGAATACTAAACAAAGAGCCTTTCTTCTCTAAACAATTTAAAGAGCATGATAAAAGGTTATAAAAATAACTGGTTGATTCTTTTCAATTTGAGTTTATACATTTTGATGGAGAAAAAAGGCCTAAGGAGACTATGAGCATGGATTACTTTTGAATCTTCATTGGCAGTGCGCTTGAGCTCATAAATGGGGTTGATATCTGTGGAGGTGACTTGGAATAAGATGAACCTGTACTATAGTTAGTGGCTATGGTGATTTGAATGAGAATGGTCCCCATAGGCTTATATGTTTGAATACTTGGTGGAATTGTTTGGGAAGGATTAGTAGGTGTGACCTTGTTGGAGGAGGTATGTCACTGGGTATAGATTTTGAGGTTTCAAAAGACTCAGGCCATTTCTGCCAGCTCTCTGTACCTCATGCTTGTGTTTCACGATGTGAGCTGTCAGCTACTGCTCCAGAGTGATCCCTGCCTGCTGTGTGCTGCCATGCTCCCTGCCATGATGGCCGTGGCATTCCGTTGAAACTATAAACTCCAAATAAACAATCTATACTTGCCTTGGTTATAGTGTCTTTTCACAGCAATAGAGAAGTGACTAAGACAGTGGCTCTAAACATATATTTCCCAGTGAGTCTTGTTTTGGTTACATTTTGGTTTTTGTTTTGTGGCTTTCCGGTGGTGATAGTGTTTTGATGTTATTTAGCTGATATTTTTGCTTTCAGTGCTAGGGAAAGAACACAGAGCCTCTTATATGGCAGCAAACCATGCTACCACTGAGTTCCATCTCTGCCTTCATTACATTTTTCACTTCCCTCAAATGCTTGTTAATCCTAGAGATTCCCAGGCTTCTGTGTCAAGGAACAGGAGTGAAATTTCACTTTACTTCAGGCTGTGGAAATCACCTTGCTAAATTGTCCATTCCCAACATCTGAAAAGTTAAAAACAAAATCTCATTACCAGCTTCATAGTTTTCAAGAAGCCAGTGAATGTTTCTAGTTATCTATCTGTAAATTCTATTTGGCTAAGTAACATTTTCTTGATCACCAACATTTCTGTGAGTGTTTTGATTTGTTTTTCTCTTACTCTCATTTCCAATATACATTTTGAGATTCTTATATTTGCCACAGAAGTGAAGAACAGGATCATGGACAGGGCCTTGACACTATCTGTAGTCTCTGAATCTAGATAAAGAGTCAAGTAAAATTTCCCCAAATCAAAACAGAGTATCACTCTAACATCCCTGTGGAATTGGTGACACTAACTCCAGGCAAAACACAATCTAGCGTCTGTTCCTAGGGTTTTACCTCTTCCCAAAAATTCTTATGACCAGAACCAAATGTTTTTTTTTTCCTTTTTGATATGCAGAAGCACTTTTGAGAGATGATGTAGTATCAATAGTCTACTAATTTTTAATGCTGACTAATATTCATTGTATGGTATACTATATTTTGTTTACTGAGCAGTGAGAGATCGTTTGAGTTGATCCTGATCAGAGTGTTATAATTAATGTATGTTTGGTGAGTTTCCATTTTACTGGGGTGAATACCTAGAAGTCCTTCATTCCCTGAAATCTGTGGAAATCTGTGGGGAGCCTAAAATTATCACTTCTAAGTAACTTCATTTTGTCTTGTCAGTGTGTACAGAATTCTTTTTCTTATAGATGGTATTTGTGTAGAAGAAGGTGTTTGGTTATGGATTATTCTGGATCCATTTTTCTTGGAACTCACTTTCTGTCTCTGACTTCAGAGACCTATTGTTGGTACAAAAGTTTTATAGATAGAACATTCTGTGCTGTGGTTTCTTCCTGTCATTATTGTCTAGTCCTCATTCCTTTTCATTGCCATTTTCTTCTAGTCCTCTCTTCCTTCACCTTCCATCTGCCATCATGACAAAACTCGATGCCCTGTCCTAATTACTGTTCTATTGCTGTGAAGAGTTACCATGACCAAGGCAACTTATAAAAACAAACTCCAGGCAGTGGTGGTTTATGCCTTTGAACTCAGCATTTGGGAGGCAGAGTGTTTCAGAGGCATGGCCTAGAAGATTATAGCTTCTCAAATTATGTTAATGGTTTATTGCCCATATTACTATTTCTACTTATTGTTAAAGTAGACAACTTTTCAAGTCTATTTATCTGAAACACATTCAAATTACTGTTTTAATTCTTGTGTTATTTTTAAGCCAGAATCACTTCATTTGTCTATGTGCAAAATAGTACCAGCAGCAATTGAAGATAGTTTGATGTTTTTTTCTTTTTTTTCCAATACTTAGGCTATTGCTTTCTGTCTTGATTGTGTTTACCATAACATCTGAAATGAATGACAATGTTTCTGTCTCTATCATGGTTGTAAATGAACTATTTTAATGTCATATCTTTTAAGGTGATATTTTGTCTTGGGTTTTGGTAGAGCTACAATTTTTTATTATCTCTACTTTCGTTTGTAAAGAACACGGAGTGCTGAATTATAATCATTCAGTATATAATTATTTGGTTATCCATTTGCGGCTTTAAGATGGTTGCACTTATTTTTTTATGTGTGTGTGCTATGTACATGCTCAGGTGTGTGTAAGAGTGCTCACTCATGTGTGTGTGTGTGTGTGTGTGTGTGTGTGTGTGTGTGTGTGTGCACATGCACACACAATATTATGCATCTTTCTTCCAGGATTTTCCATATTATTTTTTAAGACAAGATCTCTTCCTGAACCCAGAGATAGCCATTTTGACTAGACTAGCTAAGCAACTAGTCCCGAGGATCTACCTATTTTTTCCTCTACCAGCTCTGTGGTTTCAGGCACATACTAACACTCCCAGCTCTTTACTATGTTCTGGGGACCCAGACTCAGAGCCCCATACTTGCTCAGCCAACACGTTACCCACTGAGGCATGTTCTCCCAGCCCTAAGAGAGTTATATTTTTAGTAATTCTGCTAAGTGTGTACAATACTAGGTGTTGGTCCATTCTGAATAGCCCTTGAGAAATGATGTTTGAAATGATTTGAAAATGAATCAAATTGTTATATGTAATAAATTGGTTTCTTGAAAATAGCCTAATTACATAAATTTTCTTTTTCATATTTATCTTGAACCTTTTAACAAAGATTACCCTGAAGCTTTTTTGAAAGGCCAGCCTTTAAATTTGAAGCTAATGTTTTTAATAGACTACAAATTATAATAAAAGATTATATTTCGACCCTTTTTGTGGGTAGTTATGACAGTATGACAGCTGTTTATTTCTGCCCCCAGGAAGCCTTTTCAAAAGAAATATTCTGTGTGCTACCATTTTCTTCTTGTATCGAAGCAGATCTCTCATTCGTGGCTCATTACATTTCTCCACTGAACATAATGGAAAACTCTAGCCATGGCTACAACAATTAACCACTTAAAACAGTACTTGTTAGCGTAACCTTCTCAGCATATTTTCTGGTTCTTGGATTTCAGTTTTGTGAGGCCATAGGTAGGTTTTCTCAAATGAGAGAGGACTGCTAATGGAGCTTATAGTTCTGGCACCCTATCTGGGTTAACTTTTGTCCTTGAATTTTCATTTAAACTCAATTAACATGTGCATATCAATGAATTAGCAGTCTTTAGATAAGCCTAAAATATGTACTTCTAAAATCTGCTGTGGCTTGTTATACTGGACCATGGGTTACATGAGCAGAGAAAGAGGGCCCACTGGGACATGAAGTCCACCCAAGAACTGATTAAAGGACATCTTTCCCTTTAGAGGCTCAATATATCTTGCCCCAATTTTATTCCTCCATTCTCCCCTTCATTCCTCTCTTCTTTTCTTTTTTTTAATTTTCACTAAGGATGATTTTTGTTTATTTGTTTCTGTTGTTTGGGACTGTGTGCCTGAGACTGAAGCCAAGACTTTGCACACATTATGCAAGCACTGATTTATCTTAGTAGACCCATTTTTGGATAATCAAACTAGTCCTTTCTTTCCACTATAGAATTAAAAATACTTAGCAATCAAGTGCAACAAGTTCATCTTCTGTAAGCTAATTATCACCAGTATTAGTAGAACTCTAAATTAGTAGCTCCCCTTTTAGGGTAAGGTTTTTTTTTTTTTTTTTTTTTTTTTTTTTAGAAAAGATTGATATTTTAAATGTTATACCTTGCATTTCTTACAGGATTCTGTTCCATTTAAGCCCTTTACACTAGAGTCAAAAGTAGTATGGAGAAGGGTACCCAATATAGAATTTTGATGTTTCCTTTTGTATAGAAAAGTCAGAAAAGAAAACGAAAGACCTCCACTATGAGAGCGGAGGAAGCTACATAAAGTATTGTCTAACTTTAAAAATTAACTAATATAGATATTTGAGGCTTAAAAAGTCTTGCAAGTCATATTATTAAATGATTAAATGCAAAAGAAAGCAAGTAAAAACAGGAGATGGATTTCAGAATGTTGTTTATGATCACCCAGGAAACTGCTATATCTATGTTCAGCTATGTGTGTGTAAGCAAATGCCAGGTCAAATCCTGGAAGGATTTAGGAAAAGCCATTTATTTACAAAGCCTCTCTCTAAAGAGGGAGAAGGACTGGAGGACAAGAGCAAATACAGAGGCTGTCATATTTATTCTGTTTTAGTCATTATACTCCAAGCCATATGTAGACAACATACAGCATTTCCCACATCGTATACACAAGACACACAGCAAGCACAGAAAAGGAAAATGTCATCAGCATCCTATTAACCATGCAGTTCAGTCAATTTAACAGTAATATTTGCTCAATTATACCATGATAAGAATGACCCCAAAGAGAATTAAAATGCCTGTCTCTAAAGGAACTTGTTTGTTGTTGTTGTTGTTTGATTATTTTTAACCCCAGAAATAAAATTTGGATATATCACATTGTATACAATGTGACAGTCTAGATATATGACATCCATGACACACATCATGGAATGGCCAAGTCATGGTAATGCACGGCATATTGGCAAATGCCTTCAAGTCTAGCTATGGAAGGCTGGGAAATGTATGAATTTCAGACTGTCTCAAAAGCAAAAAATGATGCATATGTGATATACCACATATGCAAATACTTCACGTAATTATCATCTTGTGACAAATGCATTTGAAATATTTTCAAATTATGTAAAACATTTTATTTAACTGAAGTTACCTTTTGAACTCATTCCACAATACTCTTATTTTGTTTTAACAAGGGAACTTTTAGACTTGCAGTCAAGTTTCTGATAAAGTATTTAACATAGGCTTCTTGGTCCTAGACTTTCACATGATACCCACAAAACAATGATCTCATATTCTCTCTGAGTCACTCTTAAACATTTTCATTACCAAATCTTCTGAGTCAAACAGGTAACCAGTAATAAAAATGACAAGATTCAGAATACTTAAAATATAAATATTCATGCATATACAGCATTAATGCCAAGTTCAATATTCTATAGTATGCAGAAATGTATCCACAGCTCTTTCACTTTGGATTAAAATAAATGGTTTTTTAATAGCCTTGTTCCTGTGCCGGGAGAAAGGTCAGTCCCCCAGTCATAACCCAGGATGACTAATGTAAAGATAATGTCAATAAGTATCTGAAGGCAATCAATGAAATGCTTACTTAAGTAAAAGTTTAATGTAAACTAGAAAAAAATCATATAAAAGGTACATGTTTCTGTTTTACATAACTAAAATAGGAGGAAATACATTACTAAACTAATATTAGTCTAATCTAATGATTATTAGTTTAAATTGACAATTTGACACAATCTAGAGTTACCTGAGAAAAAAGCCTACATTCTGTTGCCTGTAGGCATGTCCATGGGAAGACTGTTTTGATTGTTAATTGATGTAGGAAGACCCAGGTGAGTGTGGCAGCATCATTGTTTAAGCTTTGGATACTAGACTATGTAATAACAAAGAAAGCCAGCTGAGCAGAAGAAAGCAAGCAAAAAGGACATAGAGTTTGTTTCTCTCTGCTCTTAACTGAATGGGATGTAGCAAGCTTTTTGAATGTCATGCCTTGATTTCTGCCGAATGAAAGGCCTGGAATTATAAGCCAATAAACACTGCTGCTCCTAACCCAAGTGGCTTTTTGTGAGGGCGCTTGTCACTGAAGTAGCAATGAACTAGAATAATAGTCTATTTTTATACCTTGTTTTAGGGAACAAATGATTTGGAATTTATAGTTTTAATTAACATGCAGAGTCAATTATGAGTATAGGGTTCTAATCTTTCTCTAAAGTACTTTTATATAAAATCAAAGATAATAAGTATTATCCAATGGACCCATCCTCATGATCAGTACCTAGTAATAGGAAAAGTATTTGTTTTCTCTGAATCTGATCTCAGTGTTTAATTGGAAACATAACTAAAGCTGTCATACATACAAGTGACTTAAATTTAGTGTTAAGAAATTTTATGCACTGGTGAATTTATGTTAGGATCAACTGGAAATTCAAGTGGTGATGTAGGATTGGTAAATACCACCAAGGGAAACAGAAAATAGAAGCATATATCATTAAGAATAAATTTATATATTCCTATCACCACTGGTTCATGTAAGGTGAAAGACCTATATAGGTTTCTGAAATTCAGTCAATCTATCATGAAAACTTTAAGAGCCATTTATAAATAAGGTCATCCTGGCTTAGAAAATGATAGATTTCTCAATGAGAGAAGAATGTTTGGCTGGGTACTCTGTGAGTCTTTCTCTGGGTAAGCTGATTGGGGAATGAATATATTAGATAGATAGATAGATAGATAGATAGATAGATAGATAGATAGATAGATAGATAGATAGAAAGAATAGATGAGCTATATATACATATATACATATATTAATTATATATAGAAACATAGATACATAGATGTATTATATATACATAGATATAGATGGGTTATGCATACATAGATTATATACACATATACACATATATACATATACATATAATAAATAGATGGATTACTCATATACACATACTTAAGTGGATTATATATTTACACACACACACACACACACACACACACACACACATAACTCATTTTGTACTAGTACTTATTTACTCTTTCAGTCAATGGATGCTATGTATCCTCTCTTTGCCAACCAGTATGCTCAGGTTTTGACCTATTCATTAATGAATGAAAGCAGACATGTCCACTTCTCCTCCTGTTAATTAACTATTAAGCCTCTACCAATTCTTATCACAGTAGTGTCTACTACTACAGATAACCATAGAGTGTTGATGGTATAATTACCTTTAATTATAAAGTAGTATAAAGTATAGAGAGTGTAGAATTATGAAAGAGAGATCTCTCTTCTTTCTCAGAACTTCCCAACATGAGCTAGAGAGAGTTCTGAGGGTCTCACATTATAGGCCAGTGTGCAAGGACGAAGTAAGGTGTGCTCCTCTCCTCCACCCTTCTTTTGCCTTTTTTTTCTTTTTTTTTTTAATACATAACTACTTGATAAACCAAAACCAATAGCAACTAATTAAGAATCAACAAACCACCCTACCTCTTCAAGTCCTAGTATTTATTTATTTTTTTATTTTATTTTTTTACATTATACCTGCATTATTTTATTTAATCCTCTTTCTCAAAAATGTCTCTATATGTTTATTTATTTTTTTACTTTTTTTATTAGATATTTTCTTAATTTACATTTCAAATGCTATTCCGAAAGTCCCCTCCCCTCTCCCCCCTCCCTGCTCCTCTGCCCACCCACTCCCACTTCTTGGCCCTGCCGTTCCCCTGTATTGGGGCATATAAAGATTGCAGTACCAAGGGGCCTCTCCTCCCAATGATGGCTGACTAGGCCATCTTCTGTTACATATGATGCTAGAGACACGAGTTCTGGGGGTTCTGTTTAGTTCATATAGTTGTTCCTCTTCTAGGGTTGCAGACCCCTTCAGCTCCTGGTGTTCTATCTCTAGCTTCTCCAATGTGGGCCCCGTGCTCCCTCTTATGGATGACTGAGAGCATCTACTTCTGTGGGAGTCTGCTATATCAGGGTCCCTTTAGTAAACACTTGCTGTCCTATGCAATTTGCCTTTCCTCTTCCTAAACTGATCAGTTATAACATCTTGAAAGTCTCTGATTGGTGACGTTGAGCAAAAGAAGATGGACTTCTTTAATTTTTGTTATTTCATTGATTTAGTGTGTATGTGTGTGTGTGTGTGTGTGTGTGTACATGCATGCTCACAAGTGCCATGGCATGCTTGTGGAGGTCAGGAGACACTACAACTTACAGAAATTAGTCCTTTCCTTCCACCTTGTGGGTCCCAGGGATCAAACTCAGGTCATCACCCTTGCCTACAAAACGCTTGCTTTTACTTTCCAAGTCATCTTGCTGGCCCAAGAAGATCAACTCCTTAAAGTTTTGCTTTGTTTTGTTTTGTTTTCTCAGATGTAGCATCAAAGAAAATTAGAGAGTGAATGAAGGAAAATGGAGGTGGAAAGTGTAGGTCCAGAGGCCTACCTCAAATAACTGACACAACCCAGGTGTCCAGCACTGTAAGCCAGGTTCCAGATACTGGAATTACCTGTATTTTCTATACTTTACACATCATTTGTAACAATTCTCTAGTTGAGAGAGTCAATGGCTTAGCTAGTTCCTCTTTTTTATGTATCCCTAGGAAAAGTGAAACCTGAGATGTGCTATTAAAGGGTACCTTCAGATTGTGAAAGTGGACCTAACACATGGCCAATGAAAATGCTATTTTGATATCTGTAACATATATGTATATATGTTTTTATACCCAACCCAATATGCATATATACGTACATATAAAATACCCAAACCTAAACTCACTCCAACTTCAATGTATTTCAAAAGAAAATCTACACAGCCTTCTTTGATGATCACTGCAGCATTAGAGATTAGTGACACCCTTGAGAATGAGGTCTATCCACCTACACACCAAGTCCTTGTAACCAGCATAGAAAGATAGCATTAACTAGGATGCTGTGCACAAGGCAATATAAAATCAAATCCATAAAGTCTGGCTCAACACTGGGGAGCCATGTATCCGAATGAGTCAGGAAACACCTTGTGGTCGTGGCACCCTGACTGCAGCTCTACTGTCTTCTGTAATGACCCCAATTCTGTACATTGCCTGTTAAAGGCTCTTACCACTGTTAACATTAGACCCATGTTACAACATAAATTGGGTTTGGGAGAGTATATAGGGCACATTCAGACCATAATATTATGAAGATAAAAACATGCATGGTTTTACTGATTGAAAGATTATACACTCACTAATTGCTTTTCTGATAATCACATTAACTTTCACTCTGGATAATTACCTTCTCCAACTCCCTAAATTGCAGGCAAAGTCTACTTATCCCCAAGGTAGGAGGAGGAGGGATGTTGAGAGCAGTAAATAATACAAAAGATGGAGACCTGGCTTGTGAAGTTTCAGAGGGAAGTTTTAAAGCACCATCAGAGTCATTTGCTGTTTTGAAGTAAAATTCTGCCATTCTGGTTGAATGGGGCTGTAGGATCAGATGTGTTTTGTTTTTAATCTCATCGGACTAAAAGCAGAGCACTCTGCTATCTTGAGTGAACATCAGGTTTATATCTGACAAGCTGTCTAATCTCTGTCCATGACAAGGGTTTTCTATGCAGATGCAGAAATGGTGCTCTGCACACAGTGCAATATACTTCTACTCTGGGCAAAAATGTCCTGCCAATGAGTTTTGCCAGGCATGTTTTGCTTTTGTCTATTTCACTAACTTGTTTTTATAGGGAGAGTTAAGTATAAACAAAAATTACATTAGGTGATGGGTCAAAGAAGATTGCCAACAATCGAGATATTTAATAGTAGTAAATGAATCAGCAGATAAAGATTCTTGCTGCTGAGCCTGAAGACCACAGTTTGGTCCTTCGGAGCCATGTGATGGATGAAGAGAGTTAATTCTTGCAAATGGACAAATGTACTCTATGGCACCACACACAAACATACTCCCTACCCACAAAACACACACACACACACACACACACACACACACACACACACTTACACTCATACACTAAGTATCTAAAACATATTATTGTTTGTTTGTTTGTTTGTGTGTGTGTGTGTGTGTGTGTGTGAATTTCACATCATGTACCCCAGTCCCACTCATCTCCTCTGCCCCTCATACCCACCTTCCACCATTGCAACCTCCCTGCTGAGAGAGAGAAAGAGAGAGCGAGAGAAAGAGAGAGAGAGAGAGAGAGAGAGAGAGAGAGATAGTCCTGTTGTGGAAGCTGTAGTGTGTCACAGCGTGTCCCACAGTATACCCTTTTGTCCGCACTTCTTTGCTTGCAAATGTTCATAGCAGTGACTCACTGGTCTGGTATGAGGCCTCTGGCTTCTGCTACTCTATTAATACTGGAATCTCACTGGGACTCCTCTCAGATCTCCTGTTGTTGCCCTGTCTCATGGAGATCCTGTAGTTTTGGATCTGTAAGACTGCCCCTTCATGCACTCATTGAGGTGTGTCCATTCAAAGCCCTGAATCTGGGCCTAAGAGGTATCTGAGTCTCTGTCAACCCACCAGCTCTCTGGCATCCACACCCCTGGGACAAACTCTCTTGCCCTGCCCCGACTGTCTTATCCAATGCTACAACCAGCAAGGGGCAGAACCAGCTCTTCCATCCTCATGCCCTTGGAGCTGGGTCACCCACATCCACACCCACACTCACACCCACACCCACACCATCAGGGCCAGCTCTACTGTGCTACTTGGCGAAGAGCAAGGCACACTCCACAGAGTGCTGCAACAGGGGAGGAGCTGAGCTGGCTCTCCCTCTCCCTGGCCCATGAGACAGGCTCACTAGCAGCCCAGCCCCTTCCTTGCACAACCAGCACCAGCTCTCCCTTGCTGCCCAGGTCAGGTGCAGGGCTCTCTCTCCCAAGTGTTTCAGCTAGTAAGGGACAGGGACAGTTCTCCCACCCTCATGACCTCTGAGGGTCTCCCGAAGTCAGTGCTGCAATGAACAGGGTGCTGAGTGCTGCAGCCGGTGAGGGGCAGGGCCAGCTCTCCTGCTGGCTGCGGGTGGTAAGAGGCAAGGGGAGAGGAGGGTATCTCTCCCTTGTCTATGCTACTGTAAGGGAGACAAGTGGCAGGGCCAGCTCTCGGAAGCACTAAAGCTGCCTACAGGTATGGACAGCTGTCCTGCAGGCATGTACTCAGGCCACCTTTCCCCTGATGCCCAGGTGTGGGCTGGGGCCAGTTCTGCATAGCCCTCAGACATCAATATCTTCTCAGTTGGCATTCCAGACCAAGGATGTCCTCAGGTGGCAGCATAGACTAGGGATGCCCACTTAGACTTTGGTGGTAACTGAGCCCTGCTACTGTAGGGCCATGTCCCAGATATGTCTCCTGGTGGCTGCACAGGCCAGGACCCCACCATGGTCCCAGTTAGCATCACCAGTTACTCACATAAGACTGTTTCTCACTACCCTCTAGTTTTGCCTTTCTTCATTGTGCCCACATCCTGAGTATCTAGGCTCATCTCAGCATTGGATTCAGGAGTACTAAGGCCTACTTGTGAAATAGGACTCCAGGAAGGGTTGTCTAAGGCATGGTCTGCTCCCCAAGGCTTGAGTGGAACTCTGACTTGTGGTCCTTTCTGGCTAGCTTCCTGTCAGGGCCCCATGTCACCAGATTGAAGGTTGTCTCAGGCTCACTCCTTGCATAGACCTTTTACTGTGGCCCCATAGGAGGGCCATCTGTCTCAGGCTCACTCCTGCCTGGGGTCATGTTCCCAGGCCTGTTTCTTCTCTAGTGCATTTCTGTCTCTAGTGCATTCCCCACCCTGGGAGCCTAGCCAGGCTGTGCTACAATGGACTGACTGGTAGTCATATCAGGATAACTCCCTGCCCAGAGGCCCCCTGGTGCTGGCCTGGTGGTCCTCTCAGGCTTGCTTTTTGATCAGGGACTGTGAGGTTACTAATCATTCAGATGTTCACAGGTCAGGACAGTGAGCATAGATACAGCCTCTCTCCTCTCTGCCACCTGCATGACACACATGCAGCATAACGGCCACATCTGAAATGCTGGTAGGGGCAGGCACACACTCATTTTTTTTTTTAAGTAAGACAAAGGCATTTAATGGTGATGACATACTTGGTTTAAATGCTTATTTGTCTGTATAATCTCTCTTGTTTTCTATCCCTGTTCCTCAACCCAACACCCATCCTCCTTACCTGAAATACTAGTGGGTAAACATTGCCTTGCAGAAATAGCAGCTCTTAATATTTACTCTACTATTCTTCAAATTCTACTTCCTGGTAGAAGCAAGAGGTGCTTTCTGTCCTTTAGGGTGGTATGTGCTAGTTTTCTGTTATGACTAAAAATATCTGAACAATCAAACTATAAGAAGAAAAATAATTTAGCTTGCAGTTTTAGGGATTTCAGTGCATGCTTTATTGACAACATTGTTTGGGATCTGTGAGGAAATACATCCTAGTGGGAGTGTATGTTTGGATAAATTTGATCTCTTGGCAGCAGGTAAGCAAAGAGAGAATGAGGAAGAGCCGGAGACTGATGTCCCTTCAAGGGCACAATCCTAATGAGTTATCTTCCTCCCACTTTTAAAAATTCTACTGCATCCCAAAAATCTACTCTATGGAATAGAACTTCACCAAATGAAACTTGGGACCATTCCAGATCCAAACTATAGCAAAAGGCTAAAGGTCATTAAGATCAGGCAGGTGTTCTGAAAGAGGATGAAAGGATTTGACCTTTGGGAGGCCTTAGGAAAGTGAGTTCCCAAAACTAAGACCCAGAGAAGGTGGTAGGTCTGCATCCTTTGTACAGTTGGTATGACTTCTGAGAGTTGACCATACAAGATCCTTATGGAAGATGTTCCCTCAATATATGAATACCCCAGCCTTATTGGAGACTTCCAGACCCAAGTGTAGCAACAAGGGTCTCTATGGCTGAAGACAAACATGGAAATGGTTAGTAGTGGGTTGTGTTTGTACCAGTGACTGGGGCTCCTTCAGAACTTCTGGGCCTAGAAACATCCTAGATCCTTGCCCAACAGGAATGTTCCCAATGAAGGAAAATGGCAATTGAGTCTCCAGTTCCTGCCAGCCCAAAGGTCTGAGTCAAATTTAAGTTGACACAGAGAGATTTAAACATTTCTGCCAGTCTACTATGTTGTTTATAAAGGAAATGAACAATTGCATATAAATCTTACAGTAATGATATAATGACCCCTGGGCCCTGCTACATAGTTTAGTTCTCGTAACATTTCTTAGAATTTAGATTAGTCAAAGATGATTTAGAAGAAAGACTATCTTTACCTTGAAAACAGACCGGTAGTGGTCTATTGCTTGCTGAACACCTGAGTAAGATTATCCCTTGTTAGAAGGCTGCTGATGTTACTATCTCAAGACCCAGAGTCCTGGTTTTATTGTTTCCATAATGGCAAGTCTTTCAGTAAACCATTCCTGAATGTTCCTGTACAGATTAACAAATGAGCATTCATTTAGCAAGTCCGTGTGTCATACTCATACTGCTAAGATAAATCCTTAGGTAGTAAGAATCTGTGTCCCATGTCGGGGTTTCTAGCTGACTGGGAAAATAGGAAACCAATACATTTGCCAGCAAATATAGTGAATTGCATAGTTGTGAATTGAGTTTCAATGATAGAAGGCAGAAAGTGAGAACAAAATTGACTCTTCCTACTCAAATGTTTTCTATCGATGAAATGAAATGCACTAAAGTGAATCGAAACAGAGTAGCCATAGAAGTTAATTGGATCTGTTGCTGTCTCTAGTATTCACAATGAAACAAGAAAAAGAAAGAAAATAGTGTCCTTGAATCGAGTCACGGTTCTTTTAAAGTCAAACTATGCGCATGTGGCATCTGTGTATAAATGTCTAATTGTTTTTCATCAATGGGCAGTTCCATTTAAGCCAAACCCATTGCGGAGGCAAAGTAATTTATTTTAATTAAGTTTCATGGGAGCAATTAGTAATTTTCACATAATTGAGTTAGAAGTGAAATGAAATCCAATTTTGGAAAAGTTCTTGTTGGCTTCCTAGTAAGCATGAATGTGGTTGGTTTGCTGCAAGCTGGGGACACTGGCCTATTGAGTGTCCAGTAGGTTATTCACCAACATCAGCTCTCCTTAGCCACTCCCTGGTAATGGTTACCAATATCTCAGATCGCCAACTGGATGTTAGTACAACTCCATCTCTTAACTCCAAGAACTAGTTCAATGAATATAAAATAGGGATGTATATGGAAAGAACCAGCCAAACCTCTCAGATATGACAGCATTTTCAAGGCATTCCAGGCCTTCAGGACTGTCCCTTGGCCATTTGTACAAATTATGACCAGCATTTCCTGGGTGAGAGTTCAGGAATGCACATGGCTAAGGGCCCAATTAGGTCATGTCACTTGAAACTGTCTCTGAACAGTTTGTGCCTTAGAGACAAACCTGTTAATCACTGAAATAATAATCATCACATAAAAGAAATGAAAAATTATGTCAGCTAGGAAAGAGCTGGAAAGGCTGGAGCTATAATAGTTCAGTAATAGAGAAGGGCTGAGGGTGACCCCCCCCCCCCAATTCACCACTACCACCACACCTCCCCCAACAATGAAAACAAAGAAAAAGAAGGAAGTTGAATTTATACATTATATGACCAAAAAAAAAAAAAGGAGCAAAATTCAAATCTTTTTGGTGTCACATTTAACTGGGGCTCTTGGAAACTGGAACCAAAGGTCACATTGGAAAGAGAGAAACACAAAAGTGGTGATTTTTTCATCCAGGCTTTGTATATGGCCCTACAACACATCAACAAAGATTTCAGTACTGTAGAATTCACTTGTTGAGGGTAGGGATACTGGAGCCTCATGAAAGATGACCACAGCAGCGTGAATTCAGAGCTCCAGTGGGATTTATCCCTTTCTTATCCTCCTGCAGAGGGACGGCCCATGCGTTATTATATTGTCACTATCTCTCTTGAGTTTCAGTCACATGAGTTTAAGGTTGATAATTAAACTTAGGTGAAATATGTTCTTTGAAATATAAAAGGAATTATTACATTATCCCATCTTGGCAACCACATCAAAGACAGAAAAATGCAGAACCCAAAGATTCCCTCAGGTAATATCTAACTGAAGCTTCTATTGGGGGGAGTCGGGAAGTACGCAAGGTAGGCTGGGCAGAGCAAAGCAAACAACTTATTTCCTACCAAGGAACATGGGCTCCTATGAAGCTCTTCTTCCTAGGCTCGTTACCTACCGCCCTATTTCTATGATAGACTTCATTTATTCCTACCAAGTAATCTTTTTTCAGTACGTCTTTAATTTATATGTTTGTTCCTGATTCCCAAACCCTAAAAACTTTATTGATATAGCCAATTCAGGGAGTGAGTTCATAATTTTAAATCTAAACATGATAACCAAATTGAATAGATATCTGTCCTAATTTTTATGCTTTGTAGAAGTCACGAATCAAGTATTGCCAAGCAACTAACAAACCAAGTTTCTGAGACACAGCTGTAAGTCTCTTTCTTTGACTTTAATGCCGAGTTGAGGAAGAAATTCCGCACTGGACATGGTCCTGCTTATATCAAAAAGTGTCTCGTTGGGAGCAGGAGATTTTTCTCCAGCCTGAGGTGTTCTTTCACCCTTCCGTTCCATGCCAGTTTTTTTTTTTTTTTTTTTTTTTTTTTTTTTTTTTTTTTTTTTTTTTTTTTTTTTTTTTTTTTTTTTTTTTTTTTTTTTTTTTTTTTTTTTTTTTTTTTTTTTTTTTTTTTTTTTTTTTTTTTTTTACCATTATGAGAACAATGACTTCATTCTCTCCAGTTGATAACAATAATGACACACTTTTTATAACTTGAAAAGGCCTCTGCTTATTGATATGGAGGTTAAAATTAACTATAACACAGGAGTCTCCCATTGCATACCTCACCTTATCTTGTGGAGCAAAAATGAGGAAGACGGAAAACATGTCCAGCTCGTGGCTGATCGGGGCTTTGTCAGTGCTAATCTGTGCTCCTGGAGAAGCCTTTATCTTCTCTTTAAGCTCATGTCTCAGCTAGCTAAGCTACATTTTGTTGAACAGAGCCTAGCTAAATGGAACAATCACAGTAAAATGGGTAAAAGAAAAAAAGCCTGTGCCAAAGGGGTCTTGGCATTTAATTCACCGTACCATTCGATAGGCTAATAAACGTGAAAACAAACAACTGATCTTTATCTCTCAGAGGCAGAACGTATCTCTCAACTACAGCCCTCAACTGCATTTTCTGTGCTGAATTCTGACTAAAATCCACAAGAACAATAGCATTTAAATTAGTTTAAGCAAGGATGATAACTTGAGTTTTGGACCCTGGTATAATAAAAAGTTTGAAAATGAGAATGTAATCGTATTTGGTCATGCTAGTGTTTATGAATCTAACCCCTGTCTTCTATTAAAAAAAAATAAACAAAGCCTGTATTTAAAGAAACACCTCTGTCCAAATGGAAAAGAAAGTAACACATTTTGCATGTGGAAATCTACATATGAATTAGCTGCCAGTGTGGTGGGTTTCAGATAATGGTGGATCCCATCATGAAATGATAATAGAGAGACTTTGCATGTTATTGCAATTGTCTGAGCTCTAATTGCTCTCCTCAACTTAATTAACACAACCTCCTAGGACTGTACAGTATTTTGATCTCTGTATTTCAACCACTGTATTGGTCAGATTGTTGTTGAGTATAGGTGTTCTCCATCAAGGTTTATTGTTATTCAGATTATACACAGTGTTTAAAGAGGAATACCTCATCATTACTAACCTTGCCTAGTGCTCTTTTTAAAAAAAAAAATGTGTAGTGTCTCTAATGTGTAAACACAGATGTTATGTGGAAGGATTGGCCATTTATTCTAATCATGGACTATTGCAGAGTAAGATTCATTAATCCACAGGAGAGCTTTTGGCCGTTCTGTCCCACCCCACTGCTTGCCTGGTGTGTGTGAGGTTATGTCATGCACATAAAAGTGACATCATGCATTTAACTTTGCATATTTTTACTACAGTGCCTTGTCAGGAAAAACAGGAGTAGGGTTTGAGAGTGATGAAAGGCAGGAGGAAGAAGAGATAGCTTCTCCGGTGCTTTCCAGGATGAAAAAGATTCATCACAAGGCCAACCCATCTGAGAAATATTAAGTGTTTCTTGTACACACTGTGGATGAAGGATGCGGATGTGGATACCCCATGCTGCCTCCAATAGCTAAGGATTCAGTAAGTGAGAGGGGACTGCTCACAAATGTTCATGTGGAAGGTCAGCTGCTACTGTAATCCTCTGAGGGATCTTTATGCTCTCTGTGTTAAGCCAGAAGATTCCCCCCTTGGGAAGTTCTGCTGCCATGGCAGCAAGCTGAGGTCCCACTTCGTGACCTTTCAGTGAAGGCTTTGTACTATAGTGAAAAATCCTCAAACTGAGATTCGTGATGTCACTTTTGCGCATAAGACCACTCAGTGGCTGCTGATGAAGGCTCTGTGTAACCCGACTTAGCACGATCTGGCCTCTTCTGGCCTCCTTTGTGGTCCCTGCCCACTTTCCATTCACCTCCCTGTTGCATTTCTCAGGGAATGCAACAGGGAGCATTTCTCTAGCCCCATTCCTTGTATAGCCACAATTTTCTGCTCAATTTTTACATTTATGGAAATTATGTTCCTTTCCACACTCATAGCCAAATAATCACGGTAATTTCAATTCTCTCATGTCCACTGCCAGGATCTGACTCACGCCACCACCAACCCTCTTCCAGGCTACAACCCTCCTGCCCTGCTTCAAATCACCGCCCTGTTATCCAATCTCTGCCACACAGCGGGCAAAGCATTCTGTATCAGGGATAAATAAGATCTGTTTTCACTCCAAGGAGGAAATTCAGATTCCTGGGTTGGACCTCCACATCATTGCCTGGCTGCCTTAGCTCTGCTTCCCAATGCTCATTACGGGCCCGACTCCTGTTCTGCATCACACCAGCACCTCTTTTGGGTCTCTCTGATCTCAGGGACGCTGGCACATCCCACCTGCTCTAAAGATTCTTCTCACAGCACGTCCACAGGGCTCCTCCACTCAGTGAGACCTTGGAATTAATGCTGTACCTGGGAGGCCTCATCTAGCCAGATAAACTGTTATCACAATAGCTCAGCCTCTGTTAGTTACCCTCCAGCACACTCTATTGTTTCTCTGACTTTCCTCTTAGCTGCAATTATTGATACCTAGCTTGTTTACTATATTATCTTGCTCTGGAAACATCGAGAGGAAAAACTCTTCCTCATCCAATGCCTGGTATCATCTGGATCTCACACACTCAACAGCTGTCTCCCTACCCATGAGCCAGTATTCTTCCTCTTCTTGCTCTTCATATGCTCAGCGGTTTTCTCTGTGATCCTATTTCACATTCAGTGTGGAAAGTTTCCCAGAATTTAATAATGCTTATAAAACCTGCCATTGACCTTTTATTTATGGTGGACCTTCAAGCAACCTCTAAAGGGAGGGAAAAAAAGTTGATAAATTATGAGAGGTTATGGTTAAATTTTTACTGACTAGATGTCATTTTCTCTCTCTGTCATCTTTCTGCATGACTAACAGTATTTGTTTCTTTACTGGCTCATTATCTGTGAGCACCTGTTCTTGGAAGTAACAGCCAACAGTACCTTAGGTTTTGTTGAATTGCCATGTTTCTTTTCACCTCTAGTCCCCTTCCACCAACCATCCTCATGGTTCTATTTACTCCCTATCGTTTATGGGCTACCCTTGTCTCAGGTACTAGCAACACAAAGGGGATTTTTAAATGGAGGGCAACCTCTAGTCTATCTATCAGAGATGATTGACAGGTAAAAAAAATCTAGGAGATATATATATATAAAATCTCTTGGGGGTAAAATGGCCACTGAAGTTTTATGCTTTCCATCTACATGAATAGCAATAAACAACAGCCCATTAACAAGTCCTATTTTTACAGTCTTTCTGAAAATCCTAGTACAGCCAGTACTATATTTTTTTAAAGTCTTGGGAGAAACCTCCTTGTAGACAGTAAAGATAAGTTGATTTATTGTTTTAATTACAATTCACTGTCCTATTTTCTCATGTTTATCCCCATTAGTCTTCTTGGGTTCACCAAAACTATGAATTCATTATAAGGTATAAATAGACTCATCTCATCAGTTAGAAAAAGTTTAAATATCCAGAACTAATAATAAATACTTTCAAGTATCACTAGAAAGGGCTCTAACTGCATAGACTCCTCTTGAAGCCTTCAGCCTTCTTTGGCTTTCATGGTTAGAAGTAGATGACCCGTGTTATAAGAAAAGAACATGAAAATCATTGCTTTCTCTTATCTTGGCTATTTCACCAATACTCTCCATAAAGCTAATTAGCTCTGTAGGTTGAATTGTCTACCTTTCTGTTTATGGCGTGTTTTCACCTTATTCATCATGCTGGCCTGGGCTTCTTTACAGTCCTTCAGCTGTGTCTGCCATAATTGTACATTATGGGCTTGCCTACAATCTACCAGTTTTCATGTTGACCCTGCCTAAAGGCAATTTATGGACCCAGAGGGGAGGAAATATGTCAAATGGAAATCCATGTGTTCCACTAAGCTTTAAGTACTTGATTTTACCATAGGATCTTTATCAACACATAAAGGAGAAATGTGGAAAGGGCCACAATGGGAAATGTGAAGGTGTGCATATCCAAGGGTATTTTAAATGATATTGCTGGGTCATAGGCAATAATGGTAGTCCTCAAAGTTGAAAATTGTTAATTATTAATTAATTAAAATTAATTAACTAAGAATTAATTAATTCTTAATTTTGTCAAGACTACCAACATTTTACCTGTGGATATGAGTGGGCAGGACAAGTGTAGAGTCTGGTGGGAGGAACCAATCACTTCTACTGTACAGATTTCACAAGTCAACCAATGGCCTCAGAATATTAACATGTAATTATTTTCTATGTTGCCACAATTTAGGCTAGTATGATTACTAATTTACTGGAGGAAGTGGAAACCCACAGGCTAAGGAACTTGACCTATAGACAATTTTCAGATGCTATTATTGGGACTCTGTGGAGAAGACTAAAACTCAACAGAAATAGATAGTAACATGGAGAGACCAAGTGACTATGTGGGAGAGAGCAGAGTTCGAATCCAGCCTGGCCATGAGTCCTATGATCTTTGTGATGCACGACACTTCTTTTTATTCTAAACTAAGAACACGCTGGCTAAGAACTATGAGTTAAGTGGTAGAGATATGCCTCAGTGGTTAAGAGCTTTGTCATTCCTGTGTCGACATCCAGTAGCCACATATAGTGGCCCACAACTGCTTGTAACTTCAGCTCTACAGGATCAGGTGCACTCTTCCTGCCTCTCCAAGTGCCGGCACACACCTCTGCACATACATGCACATGATCATGCACATTATGTGTCCACATCAACAATAAACACATTCATTAAAGTAAAATTTTAATTTTAATTTTTTTGAAAATCAGATTTTTTTTTAAAAGATGATTTAAGTGGATGTTAGATTAAAAGGGTAGTAGAAGTTAATGTGAGACATACACTGGTTTGTATCCTAGTGTTTACTTTGTTTTTTGTTTTTTTTAAAGGAGAGCTAAATTTAGACAAACATTGCAGCGTTGCACACTGGGGTTCATATTTCACTTATGGTTACTAAGTATTGACTATGTGCCTGCAATTACAGAGTCATATTAAAATGTAGTGTGATTCATCCTACCAACCTAGCAACCAAAAATGGTGCCTGGTGGTCTTTTAATATCAACTAGAACTTACTGCAAAAGACTAAGTCCAAATGGTGTCTTAATGCTGACCTGGTGTTATTCCACATACACATCACTTCTGCAAGCCCCACAGACAGAGTGCTCAGGTATGATGGGGGCTCTGATGGCCTTCAGACTTGTAAAGGATTCAGTGTGCTCAGTGACTTCTCACCAGAGAGAAGACACCAGGCTTTTCATCCTGCCCGAGTCCTAGGTGATTTTTTACCACGTCTCGATTTACCCAAGAAAAACAGGTTCTCTCGGTGCGCCTGCAGAAAGTGCTTCTTGAACTGTTTGTTTTTTAGAAAAGGAAAGTTGTTCCCAAATCAATATGCTTAAGGAAATGGAAAGCCCTTGATTAGCAGCCAAGAGGCCTCCTAATGAAATGACATTTCCCTCCAGGGATTTCAAGTGGTTAATGGAGCCTGGCGCTCTCTGGGTATAAAGTGCTTGTGCTTGCTCTGTGCTGTGCTGAGCTCCGCTATTATAAACACCAGCACACCATGAAAGTGACCCCAAATAAACACATTTGCATGTCCATGTGTGTCTTTAGACAAGACAAAAAAAAAGAAATATGTCTGTATTCATAGCTGAGTTCTGTGGCTACAAGTACATTTATTATGTGAACAAACTCAAAACAGTTCTCCATGAGCCTTCAGAGAGTGGTGGCCAGTTATCAACCTGAAAATACTAAATGCTCATATAATACTGGATGCATGGAAACACAATAAGATTAACACTTTGCCCTGGAGAATTTTAAGCAGGTGGTTCTTAGAAACATGTACATTCTCTGGTTGTTTTTGTTTGTTTGTTTTCCTGAAGGAAGTAAACAGAACATGGTGTATATGATGACATTGTTTAAATATGTTTATAAATATGCAAGGACATCATTCTCAGTCTTTAGGGTATCTTCACATTATCTTTGTGTAGAAAATGCCTTAATTTTAAAGCTCAAAACCCCATCAAAACTAGCAGAAAACATCTGAATATTGTAGAAGAATTTTCTGGCATCCAAAAGAAAGGTGAGATACAATCAGAGACTGGTAAATTTTCTCTGGATGGAATTTTTCAATTCTTTTCCTTTCTTCTTGTCTCTTCACCCACCTCAGAAATTCAGACACTAACTCCTAAAAGTGACTACAGATAAGTCTGATCATTTATAATCACAGTATATTCCATGAATGGAACTTTGAAGAGGAGAATCTCTTTATTTTAAAAAATAAAATAAAATTATAAATAGGAAACCATGATCTTAGGATATATTAAAGCAGACTTCTTAATTTCTGAGGAAATAGAGGCTTTCTGAATTTATCATACCTCTGAAGAGCTCTTTTGATACATGCATATGTGTTAGTAAAGGTTTCTAGAGAAACAGAACACACACACACACACACACACACACACACACACACACACACACACACTAGATGCCTTACGGAGGCCAGGAAATTTCATGATTTGCTGGATGCTGGATACCCAGAAAAGCCAGCAGTGTAGGTGTCAGTCTGAGTCTGAAGGCCTAAGAACAAGAAGGAGTGACATCCAAGGGCAGAAGACAGATGCTCCCATAGAGAGAGAAGTGAATCCTCACTTCTTCTTTGCTATATCAAGTCTCTGAACAGATGGGGGCTGCCCACTCACACCGGCGAGGTCCTATCTTCTTCACCCAGTCTACTAAATCAAGTGCTGATCTCTCTTGAAAACACCTTCACAGGCATCTTCAAAAAGATTTACCAGCCATCTGGGCATCTTTTAGTCCAGTCAAATCCACCTCTGAATTTAACTATCACATGTTCTGAGTATAAATACCATGGAGTGTGACAGTCTCGAGCACAGGCAGTTGGAGCATGATTAGTGCTACTCGAAGGAGATGAGGCAAGGCAGATTTGTTTTGTTTTAAAATATAACTCGTGACATGAAGTCATCAAGTCTTTTATTTATTTATTCACTTTACATCACCATGTCAGCCCCCTCACCTCCTAGTACCCCCTCATGCAAGTCCTCTACCAATCCCACCTTCCCCTCCTCTTTTGAGATGGGGAAGCCCCCTCTGGGTGTCACTCCCACACACAAACACACACACACACACACACACACACACACACACACACACACACACACCATGTTGCTTTGCAACTAGGTGCATCTTCTCCCACTGAGGCCAGACAAGGCTTCCATTTAGGGTTGTGGGATCCACAGGCAGGAAAGCAACAGGCTCAGGGATAGCCCTCATTCCAGTTGGAGACCAGCCTGCTCATCTGCTGAATGTGTGCAGGGGACCTAGGTTCAGCTGGTACTTGCTTTTTGAACAGTGATTCAGTCACTGTGAGCCCCAAGGGTCCAGATTAGTTGACACTGTCGGTCTTCCTATGGAGTCTCTGTCATCTTTGTGTCCCTCAGTTCTTCTCCCAACTCCTCTGTAAGACTCCCCAAGTTCCATCTAATGCTTGGGTGTGAGTCTGCATCTCTTTCCATTGGCTGCTGCGGGGAACCTCTCAGAGGACAGTTATATTAGGTTCCTGTCGGCAAGCTTAACAGAGTAACAGTAATAGTGTCAGGGATTGGTTCATATCCATGGGATGGTGCTCAATGTAGGGCAGCCATTGGTTGGCCATTCCCTCAGTCTGCTCTACCTTTTCCTCTGCACATCTTGCAGGACACATTTTGGGTAGAAGGTTTTAAGGGTGGATTGCTGTCCTTATTCTTCCGCTGGAAGTCCTACTTGGCTGCAGGAAATGGCCCCTTCAGGATCCATAAACCCACTGCCAGGAGCCTCAGCTTGAGTTGCCCCATAGACCCTCTGGGACCTCCCCATATCCCAAGTCTCTGGCACATCCTAGAGACTGCCCCCAAAGCTACTCTCCATTCTGTACCTCGTGCTCTCCCTACATATGATCTTCCTCCTCCCCTCTCCACCCTCCTTTCATTGACTCTAATTTTTTCCCTCTTCTGAGGAAGATTCACCCATCCTCCCTTGGGCCCTTCTTGTTATTTTGCTTCTTTGGGTTTGTTGATTATAGCATGATTATCCTGTACTTTATGGCTAATATACACATATAAGTGAGTACATACCATGCATGTCCTATTGGGTCAGAGTTACCTCACACAAGTCTTTTTTATTTTATTCTTTTTTGCTTCTACAAATAGAGATATCTCTTAGATTACATTTATCTGAAGGACAAAGAGCTCTGAATACATTTGCTTGAGTTTTGTGATGGATGAAGAAACTTTTCTCTTTCCTTCCAGAAGCTTCCTTGTAAAAATTGTTAGCTTCTTAACATCGGAGTCAGTGGAGCAGAATCTTAGGTTCCAAGATGGCTTCTCAGTGTCTGAAAGATGCTCTGAGGACTAGTGGCAAGCAGATGGCTCAAGGTGTGCATTTTTCCCAACTCAGACATCGCTAACTGTGCATCCCACACGAGAGTCATGTTTAGCATTCCCCCAGATTTGAAGAGGAAGTGGCAAGTCAGTCACTCCTGTGAGAAAAAAGGTCTCATGGGGAGCTTCAAATCAGATCTTCCTCTCCTTCCCATTTTTATCATGAAAGGGCTTTGCTTCATCGGAAGCCAGAGACCAAGTATGAATTAGCATTGCCACAATCATGGAGAATTTTAGGTTTGTACAATGGTAGAAATTACCATGGAGGGTGTGGATCAGAAAGCCACGATGGAACCCTCATGCCATTTAGAGCAGACTGTGTTGGCCATCCAGTTGTTCTTGTGATTTTAACAACCAAATGCCTGGCTTCTGTTTCCTGGCAATCTAGATCTGCTCTTTATTTCTTTTTTTGGTCTTGATAGAAATTAAGTGGTCTGGCGATCACCATCTCTCAGTCCCCTGTGAAGAGGGCCAGATGGAACAAGGCTCTTTTATAGTTGAACATTCATCAGAATTGAAATAATGGCCCACTGATAGTTTATAGTATAGATGAAGACCCAGGCCTGCCCTCAGGGAGGCATGGCATGCTGGGCTACTCTACAATGAGAGGTAAAGCATCAAAAAACAAAAACAAAAACAAACAAAAAAACAAAGATAGCATAAAAAAGACTAATTTTAAGAACATGTGGGTTTATTTAGGAGGAGGAATTTTAGAGCCTATTATTAAATTATCCCCGCACTGCACCAAAGCACTTTCATTTCAGAATCTCAAATATGTGTGTCTGAGGGAAAGAGGCAAACACCGATCCCCCCTTAACCAACAGCTTAAGCAGTCAATTCATAACGACACTTTGAATTCATGACTCATCTTCTTGTCACTTGAACTGAAATAATGGAGAAAGACTTTTTCCATTAAGGTAAAAAAAAAATCCTACTTCAAATATACCATGGGCTAAAAGACTTTCAACATCTCAAGCCAGAAACCACAGTAGATCTGTAGAGGGCTCTTGTTCTCTGGAACGAACCCAGAGTCAACAACACCATGCCAAGGTGCAAAGACCTCAACCAGATCTGGAGTAGGAAGAAGATGCTCTGCAAGCCTGATAAGGCCCTATTCTAATGGGGTCCTGAGATGGTGCCTCGTGTTCTTAAGGATCAGCCACTCAAGAGGTCCTCTCAACATCATTTGAAGGCCACCGTCTGTTTCAGTTCTTTATCATGTTGCTGAAAGACAATGCCTGAAAAAGCAGTGTAAGGAAGGAAGAGTTTATTTGGGTTCACAGTTTGGGGGTTCAGTCCATCATATCATCAGAAAGTTGAGGCAGCTGGTCACATTGTATTCACATGTTATGAGAGAACACTGACTACTCTTGCCCAGTTTTTTTTTTTCTTTCTACTTAGTCCAAGACACATGCCCACAGTGCTGCCCACATTTGGAATGTTAGCCTAATCTAGAAACTCTCCTATAGACATGGACAGAGCTTACTTATTTTAAATCCATCAAGTTGACACAAAGATTATTCAAGATCGACAAGCTTTTTCTAGACCAGCTTGCAGTGGTCTTGTCACTGTGATACAACTATGTCACAATCATCTCTATTCCACAACTATGTCACAATCGTGTGTATCTTTGATGAAGCTACAGCAGTAAATATGCTCGAGAAGATAGGCTCCTCTGGTTCCTCTAGTCTTCTTAAAAAGTCTCAAAGCAACTTCAAAATGATTAGAACATATTTACTGTAGAAATGAAGGTTAAGCTTAAGGTCCCCATCTAATCCACCTAATTGTCAGATGAGACATTTAAAAGCTTTTTTTTTTTTTTTAAATCAGGAATTCCTATAACAGACATGAAAAATTTAGGTTTGATTCTGAACAATGAAAATTTTCACTTATGAAAGGGTTATTTTTCTAGTTTTTTTCCAAGTTCATCTTTCATAAATTTATGCAGAATCATGGTAGTTATTTATATGACCAATGTTTTACCAATACAAAATTTAAGACTGTGTTATGATGGGATTTCATGAGGTCTAAATCATCGCTTAGCCAGCCATTCCCATTTCTCTTTCTGTTCCACAATATTACAGTTCCATGGCTAAAGGCATTTAGTGGTTCTTGTAGGTTGACCAGTACACACATGCCACAGCCCTTCCCCAACAGTGTTCATAAAGGCCTGAATCACACAAGAACCATTTCATACTTGGCCTCAACCCTTGAGCCTTTATAAAAGAGAGGGGGGAGGGAGAGAGATGAGAGGGAGAAGAAAGTGGGGAAAGAGGAGAAGAGGAGAGAGAGAGAGAGAAGAGGGTGGAAGGGAAAAGGGAAGGAGGGAGACACACACACACACAGAGAGAGAGAGAGAGAGAGAGAGAGAGAGAGAGAGAGAGAGAGAGAGAGAGAGATAATGAAAAGGAAATCTAAATTCTCCTCTCCATCTCCATTCCAGGACCCTCATGTACTTTGAGGATATCTAAGCCTTGAACTTAAAGTAAGCAGGGCGGGGGAGGGTATAGGGGACTTTTGGGATAGCATTTGAAATGTAAATGAAGAAAATATCTAACAACAAAAAAAAAGTGTCACTCCTACTGAATCCCCAACTTTAATTGAAGTTGGCAGACAGCACAACAGCAAACTATGATTTGGGTCACGTGGAGATTCTTAATTTTCTGGAGAATTTAGAACCCATGCCTGAACCCCCCCTCCAAGTTTTTAGGAATGTGGTAAGTTAAGGGATTCCAAAAGATCCAGTTAGCTCTCATACAGATGGTAGCCCATTTGCTGTTTGAGGAGAACAGCCATCCAAAAGGACCAGAGGACCAGAGAATGTCACTGAGTAGTAAAATGAATAGGCTAGTTCAGTACCAGGTTTGTCCTTAGGTCAAACATATTTTCAGACCAAAAAAAAAAAAAAAAAAAAAGATATTTGAAAAATTTTTACTCATCGTTAATGAAGTCCATTCCTGCCTCATGAACAAATCTCCTTGGATGGGTGCCTGGTGCTTCCACAACTTAGTGACCAGCTCAGGCGCTAGTCTACACATTCTTGCTCTGGAATGACTCATTGCTAAGGTTCAAGTCGTCACATTCCTTATGGAGTCAAGGTTACTATAATTGTCACTGCTATGTCCAGCAGCCTGGGAAGGGCATCGGAGTGAAGTGAATGTCACACATGCCATCCTAAGTCACTCCCTCATCATTCTGCCGGGATCTGGCTGGAACCTAGAGAGGTGAAGGAGGAGTTGATCTGTCTGGCTGATGCAGACATAGGGACCACAGAACCTTCACAAATGGAATCTGAGCAGAGATTGTCCACCAGGACGCATGTGTGTGGCTTGATTTTATGGCACCAACATTTTGACACTCCGCAGCCGCCTCCATCCCAGGCAGAGTGAGATACTGGTACATCCATCCAAAAGATACTGCAGGTGTTTCCAGAGGGAAACTAAGTTCGATCATCCCTCCCAGATAGCAAAAATAGCCTTTTCTTTGCAAGGTAGAACTAGCAAAACTCAGATTTTATTTCTTATCCCTTCCCCCACCAAAAATTATTATTAAGTCTTAAATATAGTACAGTAGAAAATTAAAATAGAAAAAAAGGAAAATTAAAATACTGTCAATATTACATCTATTTCCAAACAGAAAATAAGTATAAATTCATAGAATAAGCTTCATCTAATTGTTTTGGTCCATATCCCCTTTTATTATTATTATTTTTTAAAGCATCTCCATAGCCATCCTTTCCACACAAAGTCATCTCTGGGATCAGGGGCCTACCATGAGTTACTTTTACAATATCTTGGTTGTCATCCTACAATAAAAGCTTTCCAAGTCTTACTTTTCCTAGTTTTTATTACACATGTAGGATATATATTTTTTTGGCTCTCAAAATTAAATATCATAAATAAAAGCATTAAACACAAGTGCTTTTGGAGATTCTGACTCATCCACAGCAACTCCCTCCTCTGCTCTCTCTCTCAAATGTTCCTGAGTTTGAACACTGAATTAGATAAATGGCAGTCTCATCAGCAACGGACTCATCCTTCCTCCGCCTTGCTTTCTGCCTCGTTGACTGTGCTGTTATCACCGTTTTGCCTTAGGCTTTACCAGGGAGATTGCTCTCAGGAAGATCCCTCAGGCTTTCATGCCTTGATCTTAGTCATTTTAAAGTTTACCCAGCACCATCCAGGATGGCAGAAGCAGGCAGATCTCTGAGTTGGAAGCCAGCCTGGCCCATAGAGTAAATTTCGGGACAGGCAGGGCTACATAGAGAAACCCAAAAGCAAACAAATAAAATGCTAAAGTCAGGTTTATAGACACATAATTAGGTAATGGAGTTGTGGTGCCGTTGGTAGAGTACCTGCCTAGCATTCAGGAAGCCCAGGGGGTTGGATTTCTAGTACAATATAAACCAAGTATGGTGCAGGAGGAAAGGAATTTAAGGTCACCTTTGGCTATGTAAGCAGTAAGAATGTAGAATGGACTAAATGAGATTCTATCACAATAATAAATCAAGCATACAAAATAATAAACATGTAATTTATAGACATTCATTCTTTTAAGATGTAGATATAAAATTTGAAAATTAGAGTAAATTATGAAACTTCTAGCATGGAAAGATTAGAACATTTTATTGCTCTATAAAAACAGCCTCATAACCATGTATAGTAAGTTTCCACCCTACCCAACAAACCCCAAACTAGATTTTTTTTCCCTTTTCTAGAATGTTTAAATTTTTTGTTATCATACACACTTGAAAGTAGACAATTAAAGCTAACATAGCCTACAGTCATCTGGGAAGAAAGCCTTGGTCATGGAATTGCCTAGATCAGATGCCTGCCTGTAGGGAACTATCTTGATTATTAATCGATGCTGGAGACCTCTTCCCACTGTGTGTTCCACCATCCCTAAGCAGGTGGTCCTGTGTTATGTAAGAAATCTAGCTAAGAATAAGCTGAAGAGCCAACCAGCAGGCACAGTTTCAACATGGCTCCTGCCTTGAGTTCCTGTCTCCACTTCCCTCCATGATCATGGTGACCTGGGACTTTAAGATGAAATAAGTCTTTCTTCCTGTAAGTGGGTTTGGGTCAGATTGTTTTATCTCAGCAGCAGAATGTAAGCTAGAACACAGGGAGAAGCTACTGCTCCCAGCTCTCCAGGGTTTCTGGGAACATGAGCTCTGCATAGCAAACGTGTACCCACTGAGCCACCTCCCCACCCCCAAATAGAGCAGCGTTATAGTAAATTTTGACATCAGATTACATGCTCCCTTAACTTTGATCTTCCTTTTCTAAATTCAATAAGGCTATTCTATTTTCTTTGATTTTCCACACAGATTTAGAATCAACTCATTCATCTCTCAAGATAGCTTGTTGGCATGTTGATAGAAATAGATTTTTTTTTTATTGTATCTTATTACACTGAGTCTAGATTTGTTTGGAGAAAATAGATATCTTAAAGTCAACTAATTGTCCCATCCATGAACCTGATATACCTCCTCATTCATTTATGTCTGCTTTAGTGTCCTTAATACACACCTTTTAGCTATAATAAATAACTTAGTGGTTGGGGGATTATTTTGGTTTGGTTTGGTTTGTTTTTATTAGTTTGTTGTTGTTTGTTCCGGAGCACTGAAATTAAAGTGTGCACCACCTGGCTTAATAATTTAGTTGTAATTATATAAAACTTGGAACAATTTTAAATTTATCTCTGGGTATTTACTTTTGGGTGTGACTGCAACTGATGCTTTTATTTTCAGTTATCTATTACTACTATGCACACTTATGGTTCATTTATATGCATTCAGTATACATCCTGCAATCTTATTAAATTCAGGCATTATCTCTCAGAGCTCTTGAGTATTCTCTGAGATTTCCTTTGTAGATAACTTGTTCTCTGTGAATGGAGGCAGCTAAGGGTCTTTTGTTCCCACATGCGTGTCCTGTTCTCTCCCTATTGCCTTTGCTGAGAAGATCTAATACAATAATAAACAAGAACTGCAAACACAGAAATCTTTTCCTGCCCTCAACCAATCATGTTTTAGCTCCTGTTTTATTTCCCCACAATGAAACACTCCTGACTTTTGTAGTCCCAAACCAAATTCTCCCTGCTCTCCTCCTGACCTGGTAGGTGCCTCGTCTTCCAGTTGCCCTTATTGGGCGTGTCACGCTTCGTAGCAGGATCCCTTGTTGTCTCATAGACTCTGGGCTTTGCTGTCCTACTTGTGAACATTCCTTACAGACACTTTTGTCCAGTTCCATGCTGACGGCAGGTCTGAGTGGCACATCACTTACCCAAAATCACTATTTTTCTATTTGCTACAGAGCTTGTTTTTCTGGTATGTTGTTGTTTTTTTTTTGTTTTGTTTTGTTTTTTTTTTTTTAAAGCCTGAATCTAATTATATTGCCATTTGGTTAAATGTCCTCATGTCTTATTTCAAGTATTGAACCAGAGCCAAGCAGGCCTTCCATGATATTTCTCTCAGGCTTGTTTGTCTCATAATACTTCCCTTCTTGTCCCTTGTTGTGTGTGTCTCTCAGGGTCAAATGTGATCTCCTTAGCAGGCTTTCTTCTCTTCTCAGTTTAGATCATACTACTGCTTATATGTTTTCCTTCATCTCATCATCTGTTATTTTCTTCCTAGCATTACTCTCTGACATTTATGTATTGGTTTATTATGTTATTTCTATCTCTAGAACGTAAGCCTCCATTGAGGGCAGGAGATTGGCATTGTAACTGTACTCTGCTTCTGATTCCAATGCCTGAATTCACAGTAGATGTTTAACAAATAATCAATGCTGAATGAACGAAATCTCTAATTTTCCGTCCACTTGGTTATTGAATATAGAAACTTATTATTGTCTTATTCCAGCAATGAAATGGAAACCATTCTAGACTCTCTCTCTCTCTCTCTCTCTCTCTCTCTCTCTCTCTCTCTGTGTGTGTGTGTGTGTGTGCGTGTGTGCGTGTGTGTGTGTGTGCGTGCGTGTGTGCGTGTGTGTGTGTGTGTGCGTGCGTGTGTGCGTGTGTGTGTGTGTGTGTGTGTGTGTGTGTGTGTGCATGTGCGAGCCTCTTCCTTCCCTCCTTTCCTCCCCCTCTGTCCCTCCACACCTCCCTCCCTCTGGTGGGCTGGTAATCAACTCCAGGCCTTACAGATGCTGAACAAGCTTTCTACTTCTGAGCTACACATGAGACTTTTAAATCAGAAAATGATTTGACACAGAGAAATTAGGAAATTCTGGAATCTATTGTAAGCACAAAAGCAGCAGAGGCCAGACACACCACTGCCAGCGATTAGGAAAACAAATTTTAGGAATTCTGATGAACTCCTGCCAAAGATCTCAGCTGTCCATCGCACCAAAGATTCCTAAGGGGTTTTGCAGTAGTCCTGGCAAAAGCCCATCCTGACAATTACCAACACTCGTTTGCTTACTCATCGCTGCTGAGTAATAACAGGGGTTCTTTCTTTGGCATTTTCCAGTCTTTCATGAGTTCTTTTCAGAGCAGAAATCTGCCATGAGATCCTGCTTGCCAAGGAGAAATAACCCATTAGCTCAGGACCCCAGCTACCTCTGAGGAAGGAAAGAGAAAGAGAGGGGAGAGGGGAGGGGAAGGACAGAGAAGAGAGAAAGGAGAGACACTAACAGCCCAACTCATAAGCTCACCTTCTTCCAATCTATGATGACGTTCACTCGTTTTGATTCAAGTCTTAGTCTCTCCATATCTCCGTTGTCTGTCCTCTACTAGCCCTTCCCACCTCTATAAAATAGGACAGTATCCTCTGCAACAGCCTGACTGGCATTCTCCTCTTCATCCTGCTTTGTTAACGTGCTGGAAATATATACAACTCTCTCGTTCCCCAGCTCCGGAGGCCCCAGTGCTTTTCATCGCTTATGAGTGTAAATGCAAGCGCTACAGCCTGGGAAGAAAGGCCTGGTGCTTTGTCCTTCTTCAGGGTCTTCCTGTTAGCTCTCTCTGCCATATTCTTATGGATCATGATGCAGGCTCTCAGCTAGCACTAAAGCACCGCGCCTGTCTGCCTGTTGCCGTGCTCTTTGCCACGATGTCCTGAACTCTACTTTACCCTCCAGAACCATGAGCTGCAATGCAAGCACTTTCTCTTTATAAGTTACTTTGGTCCTGGTGTTCTGTGACAGCAACTAAAAAGTACCTTACCTTACCTTACTCCCTTCCCTTTGCCTCCGGCCCCCTTGACCTTTTCTAATGCCCATCCTACAATTGAGTAGGACCCTCCTCAAAGCAGTGCTGCCCCTGGAAGGTGGAGGCAGCCAGCCTGTGGAGTAAGACATTGGCACACAGGGGCATTGTTATGGTTTTACAGTCACAGGAATGGAGCAGAATCCCAGCTGAGACCACTACCGCCGAGACCTGAGACCTATGGAGGTGAATGGGAATAAGCAGACCTCCCATGTGCAGAGTTGGAGCCCTTTACATACTCGACAATGCCATAGCTGGAGGAAAGTACGGAGACACTGGATATATGCAGATCTCACAAATTATAAGTACCCCAATCCTTACAAATATATCACGTATTAGTAATAATCTCAAAAGGGAAGTTGTGGGAATCCCACAAAAATATATATGTGTATAGGCTTGGAAAAAAATGATGAGCTATTAGAGATCATTTCCAAATTAAAAACGAATAGTTCAAAAGGAAGGGACTCGGTGGCATGTCTTTAAAAAAACACACACACACACACAAAAGAATGTTAAATTTTTTTTTAATCGAAGAATTATTTTTTTAAGCCGGGCGTGGTGGCACACGCCTTTAATCCCAGCACTCTGGAGGCAGAGGCAGGTGGATTTCTGAGTTCAAGGCTAGCCTGGTCTAAAAAGTAAGTTCCAGGACAAGCAAGGGCTATACAGAGAAACTCTGTCTCAAAAAAACCATATATATATATATATATATATATATATATATATATATATATATATATATATATATATATTTTAATATTAAAGATGACATGTAATAGCCAGCTGTCATGGCTCTCACCTATAATCCCACCACTCAGGAGGGTGAGTCTGGCTAGAGGATCAAAATAGTTCAAGGCTAGCCTGAGCTACACAGGAAGACTGTGGGTGAGGAAACAGGGAGCAGAAGCTGCAATACCCCTGGGAGATAGTCTATGTAATCTTGATCAGTCTAAGTGATTGATTACCATGCACTTTATATTGCAATTTTCTATTCCAATGTCCTTATGCTATTTAACTGACTAAACATTTATAGTTTTAAAAAATATTTTTATTTGTTTTATTTATTTACAATTCAGCCGTGACCTGCCCCCCACAAACCCAGTCATTCCCTCCTACAATTCCTTATCCCATTCCTCACCCCCAACCCCGGTCTCCAAGAGAATGCTTTTTAAAAGTATTTCATACCTCTGAAAGGATTGTATTTATATGGGTCAATCTTGGAATGTTACATTGCATATATTAGCGATTAGGTTCTGTGACAGATTTCCTACCTCAGCCTGCTTAGCTAAAGTGAAATCTGCTATAGTGGTCAAGCACCATAACCAGTATATGTTTCCTTCCAACCCACTCACGTTTGATAAAGGACTCCATGAAGAGTCTCTCTCTCTCTCTCTCTCTCTCTCTCTCTCTCTCTCTCTCTTTCTCTCTCTCTCATGCTTTTTGTCTGGGGGTGTTTTGAAATGCTTTAAAAATTATCCAACAGAAGAGTTTTGAAGTCAGTGATGCCCCTGAAAAGTAGCACACACACAAGTGCCCACATAAAACGATTCAAGGGCATGGTTGAAGTTCAGCTTCCCTGGCCTAGCCCTGCCTATGAAGAAATGGAATAGCAGTTTGTGGGGAATGCTAAGGCTCCCAGTGGTGTTTGTCTGGACGTGGATTTCTCCAGGAAAAAGTGGTTTGATGATCTCTGTCAATGTCAACAGTCTGCATAAATTTAATATTTTTCTGAACATCTTTTGAAAGAAACAAGCTTACTTAAATTTACATAATTTTAGCTTTTTGCACACACACACACACACACACACACACACATATATATATATATATAATTTAAATATGAAAGTTGGCTCTTGTGATGGTTGCTGGGAGAGAAAGCAGCCCACACTTTTTCCCTTTACTTGTTATTCGTTAGCTGAACACCACTGGAAAAAAATCATGCTCAAATTTGGCAAAAAAAAAAAAAAAAAAAAAAAAACCCTCAAACAACAAAATTTAAAATCTTTCCATCCCTTCTTTTTTCAAGCAATCCCGAAATGAATTTTTACTGATGGATTCTGTTATCAAATTATTTTCCTTCTGTAGTTTAGATTCCCTGGGGGAAAATGTCATAAGTTTGTTTAACATGAGAAGTAGTTTTTGTCCCTTTTTCTACTAAATAGGTCAGTTAAAATTTGAATATCATTGAAATAAAAGTGTATTTTAATTTTCTGCAGCTAAGCAACAGTTTTCTATTTAAGTGTATGTTTTATTTCATTCCATCGTATTTGTAAGAGGATTGGAAATTACTTTTTGAGGACATCTTTTGATATGTCTTACATCTCTAAAAATTGGGTGTACTTTATGACTTTGGAAATTGTCTTGAAAAACAATAACGCAGCTTCTGGAACAAATGACGAGTTTTATACAAAACAAATGAAGCATATTCTGGTTCTGCAATACAAATTTTAAAACTTTTTGGAGCTAAATTTTTGTAAGGTCTCTCCATAGGTTATATTATTTTAAGTAGAGCTATTTACATTCACTATTTTGGAACCCTGAAGAATAGATCTCACTTTAGGCCCTACTAACACTACACTCAGGTGAGAGGAACATGTATTTATTTTTCCTTATGTGACCGAGTATATGCTTTATCTCAGTAATGTGTCATAAATTAATATAATTGTTGTAAAACCTGATTGTCCATTCTTTTATTACATGAATAGTTATCAGTTCCTCGTTCCATGGTCGTAACTTGTGTTTACCCCACACGTGGGTTACTTCTAGAACTATTTGATGAGCATGCTCTGTGTCAGGAGCCACGCTGCTTGACACAGACCTCACACTCCTCGAGTTGTCAATCAGATAGTGGACACGCACACTCTTTAGGTAATGAGAAAACATTACTTAGCATCAAGTGTTTCACTTTATTATATTTTAGTTCTTTATTAATTGAAATAAAGATTAGATGAGAAATAGTGAGATGTTACCTGAATTGAATCCTCTGTATAAATCATGGCCAATATATATATATATATATATATATATATATATATATATATATATATGAAGCAGATGTTAAAATTCTTATTTTACATGTAAAGTAGTATGATGTAGGCTCTAGCTACAAAGCTATAAACTGAGCATCTATTTATATTTTGTATATTTTATACTTATTTGTAATGTATTATACAAACGATTTCTCTTCCACTCTATTTAAAAAGAACATTGAGGATGTATATTAATTATTGGATTTGGGGGCACCCATTGCTTAATTTCTTACATTTGGAATAGTTTTCATCAGGGAGGCAAAGAAGCAAGGTATTACAAGGTGATAATCACAGTGGACATGCACTATTTATTTGATTTGAAATACCGTTCTAGAAGGCAAAGCCATTGTTGGGCTCCAAGGAACAAAAAAGGGACAGTGACCTACCCACAAAAAGAATGCTATGGAGAAGCTGATGGATTACTTATCAGCCTGCTATTATTACTGTGCCAAACCGATGTGCTCGCATTGCTTGGGCATGATGTGACTGGTAGTTATGGTCAAACAATGTGATAAGGATAAAGTGATGACCTCATCCTCCATGAATAACTTCCACTTTGTTTTCTAGAATCAGTCATTTTAGGAATACAGATGAGGAAGACATCACACCAAACACATGGTCCAACTATGCTCCAGAGTGCTTTTAAAGCTTGGTCACAGCCAGACAGAAAAGATCATGTAGATATAAATTCTGCTGAGCTCTCTTTTTGAGAAAGAAATAGTTTTATTGAAGGAGTCTCAAGACAGGGCTAAACCTTCACCCTAACATGTTAATTCAGACTAATGATTTATTATTTGTTGAGCAGTGGCTCCCATCTTTAGATTTAAAAGATGATTGACAAATTCTCAAAACCTTTAATAGAGAAGATGCCAATTATCCCCCACAAGACTGCTTAGAACAAATTCCATTATTACAAGAAAGGCTACAAGGGCAACCATGAGCAAACATGCTTCTGGGACAATCTTCTGCAAAAATAGGCACACCTGGACAAATAAGACCAACCTAAGTTTGGAATAAATATAAGATGAAGGCACAAAAATAAAATAAAATTAAGAAATGGAATAGTTGGTGAACTCTTCTTGAATGGTGTTTTGATACACAAAAAACAAAATGAATTGTGGCTTTACCATAAACACTCTTCCTCTTACTTGCCATAAATCCGTTTTTTTTTTAAAACTTCTAAAGCAAAATATGCGGGAGCAACTTCATCTATAAGCATTCAAAATGGGCAGAGATGAAGTAGGTAAATGGAATTGTATGATCATTTCACTAGAGTTGATCTGGGTGGATTACTGCTTTAACTATTTATATACACAGGGTTGAGTCTCTTAAGTGAAGACACATCCTAAAATTTAAGAATACAATACACTTATACGTAATAGGCATATATAATATATAATATGTTCATTTTCACATATGTATATATGTAGATTACACGGCATTTCTATGAGTTTGAAGTCTCACTGCCTGCCAGGATTGTGAGTAAAGGAATAACTGTATCTAAAATGGCGCATTTGATAGAAATTAGCAAGTCTTAAGTGAACACATTGCAAAGAGTTAATATGAAGAGAACAAATATTCCTAAGTTTTAAATGTATCCATTTTTTTCTTCTTCATGACAGGGTAGGGAATATTTATGAACAGAGAACATGGGTGATAATCACAGCATGTATTGAGCCATTGGTGAATGCTGAACGCAGTGGTGACATCTCCTTTTTGAAGGAATTATTTAATCGGCCATTGTGTTAGCAAGGCACTGCTATTGATGCTAATGTAGAAATTCGAGAGTTGAGGCCTTGCCAACTTCAGTCTGACTCAACTTGGCCCTAGTTAGAAAAACAAGGAGTGCGTTTCCCTATTTATTTTCTTTCGTGCATTGGAACAGGATGTTGCTGTATAGCCTGCCTTTGAACCCACAATTCTCCTAGCTCAGTCTCCAGAGTGCTAGGATTACAGGAGAGACCACTGTGCCAAGCTCAGGGAATGGACTTTTAAAAACACTTAACGGTATCACAGAGTGAGTGGAGAGGGGACTCAAGAGTATCATGTTCTTGGCTAGACCACCATTCCTTGAGGGTGGGTGCCAAGCCCTTGCACAGTTCCAGAGACTCTACTTGATTGGGACAATGAGGGAACAAAGAAAAGACAAATCCATGGACAGACAGAAACACAGACAGAAACATGGACACAGAAAATCTGGGATCTCAGATGGAGAAGTCACAGCCTCCAGAAGCCCAACGTATTCATTTTATACAGTTGAACAGGGATGTGGGGTTGCTGCACACAGCTGAATCAAGGAGGGATATTTAGCTAACCTGGGTTAACACAGCCTTTTCAGGGGAGCTGTCTCCAGGCCATAAACATTTGGCTGTGGAAGAAAGTTCTGCTGTGTTGTCAAAATTATTTCATCTCAATCAGGGCCTTTGATCATTCAGTTCCCAAATAAAGGACACACAATTTTTACATTTACAATAAGCCTTAATCAGCACCATAGCTGAGAAGATATCTGCCCTCTATGCTGTTAGAATCTATTTCCCCATCATTAACCTCATTTTCTAGTTTGCCATGTTCCATCTAGACAGTTCTTAACTCCATTTGACTAGTCCTCATAGGGCTCACTTATCCCATGGTGGCTTACTCCTCTCTCCACCTTCTTCTCTCTCCTCTCATGGTTCTCCCCAGACTCTAACCCGGGAAACCCCAGACCCTGATTATCTCAATTCTGTCTGACTATAGGCTGTAGACATCTTTATTCACCAACCAGGGATAATTGGAGGACAAGTCACTGGATATGTTACTTGGGTACCAGCAGACTCTCTTACCCCTGGGGACAATCAGTCCTTGGGGGGGGCCAGTACTTAGCATTATAATACAAGCAAAAGACAAAAATCTCAATAATAGTGAGTGTTTTCTACAGACTGTCAGAATTCACACTCAGACTTCCCAGAGGAAGACTTCCATCCCTCTGAGCTTCCCCTGGGAAAGACTTTGCAAAGCTGTCTTAGGGTTACACACTGCTGCAAAGAGACACCTTGACCACCATGGCAACTCTTATAAAGGACAACAATTAGTTGGAGCTGGGTTACAGGTTCAGAGGTTCAGCCCATTATCATCAAGACACGGTGTAGGATGAGCTGAGAGTTCTACATCTTCATCTGAAGGCCGCTAAGAAAAGACAAACTCCCATGTGGCTAGGAAGAGGGTCTCAAAGCCCACCCCACAGTGACATACTTCTTCCAACAAGGCCATACCTACTCCAACAAGGCCACATCTCCTAATAGTGCTACTTCCTGAGGCAAGCATATTCAAACCAACACACACACCCATGGTACTGAGGCTTTAGTCCTTAACATGGCTGCGTCTGGGTCAACAGCACACTCCCACTCAGGACTTCATCCACTTGGGCTTCCTCCGCTCCCTTGAAGGCGGGTACTGTCTTGGTAACTCTTGTGGGCAGTTCTTAAGTTCTCAGTTGGGTCCTTTATATGGTGAGAGATTGGCTTGCCAGATGAAGAAGGCAAGAAGACCCCTGACTCCACATATGACATCAGACAAGTTGCTCCACCTGTCTGGGTGCCATCATTTTCTATTTCATTTCTAGAATGTCTTCTCTTTCCCAAAATGATTTGAAATAGCCTACATAGATATACTGCCCAAGACCTTTAAGAGATAAGAGCTTGAGAGTGATAGACTTTATTTAGAACTCAGACTGAACGTTCGTGAAGAAATGGAGTCACTGCTGGACTGACTCCCCTCGACTGCCACCCCCTCCCCCACCTACTCACTCTTCTTCTGCCACATTTGGCCAGAGCAATCTGCTCCTGTGGGAGTCTTGGGAGGAAAGAAGAGAAAAGCCCAAAATACCAACTTGGCTGTCTAATTGTTTTTAATTATGAAATCACTCAAGGTCGAGATGAATGTGCTAAGCCCATTTCAGAGGCAGAGATCCAAATCCTCAGACGGCAGAAAACCTTGGGGGACAGAACAAAGAGGTTTCTTTATCAAGTGAAATCTGGAAGGTTCTATGGAGTGGAGAGTCACAATGGCTCTTAAAATGAGTAGGAGATTTAAACAGTAAGCTCAAAAAAATGTTTTTTCAAAAGAAACAGGACCCAATAAACTACAAACACCCACACACAGCAATAGCAGTGACCCCTGACCTACTCCTGGTTACTGAGAACAAGAGAGACCATGAGAGACCATGAGAGAATGAACAGGAAAAAAAACCGTTCAGCCAATGTCACAGAAACCCAGTTTAGTGAAAGCACTCACTTCCCCAGGGAGGTTGTTTGTTTGGAGTTCAGACAGAGCAACTTGATAAGAAAAGAATCCGAGGAGACCAGCGAGGAGGGTAAATAATTAACCATGCAGCCCCGTGAACAGTGGCAAGCTGAGACAGTCATATTAGACCTTCAAAGCAGGTTAGTACCAGTGAGAACTCAGGCCTGGGACAGTCATCTTTATGCTTCAGGCACTTTTTTCCTTTCTCCTAAGAAGCCAGTCCCTAAGCCAGACTGGGTTACACGTTGTTAGAGATCAAAAGGAGATCTTTTTCAACACATTAAAGACCTTGCCTCGAGTTCTTCAATGTTCATGGAGATGTGTATTCTTCTGCTTCCTTCCTAACTTCCGTGATTGCAGACTTAAGTCAAGTGGTAGGCAAGTATAGAGCTATTTGGTTAAAAATCTGTCTATTCAAGGAGGCAATGGCACATAGGCACCTATAATCATAGCCTTAAGAAGGTTGCACTGGGAAGACAGCAAGTTTAAGGTCAGCCTGGGTTACATAGCACGCTCCAGGGTACAATGAGATCCTGTCTCAAAAACCCAGGGGCTAGAGATGTAGCTTATTGATAAAGCGCTAGCCAAGCAAAACAAAACACAAAAGCAAACAAAAAACTTGCATCACCCTGAAAGTACTATATGTGTGCTAGCCCTCTTTCTTCTGCGTAGGGATTGTACAGATTTCCTTACTGGGAAATTTCTAATAAGCCACATGGTGACTCTTTCTCTAAATTATGACCCTGAAGCATCTGGATGGACAAGCAAAATATTGTCTGATTCATCTCATCGTTTTCTTAAATATCTTCCAATCTGCTACATCTGGATGATCAGTAATCACCAAGGAAACAGAAAGAAATGTGAAGAGTGAAGGGGTGAGCCTTAATATGAAAAAAAAAAAAGGCTGATGTGGACATAATCAAATGATTTCTAATTACCATGGTGACTCTTAAAACTCCACCAGAGCTGGGGGTTGACAACCCTTGAGAAAATGAAGGAAATCTGACATTTGATCTTGAACTCAAAGACAAACAATGTAGGAATGTTACCCTCCTCATTCTCCTCCCAGTCAGATCAATGAAGTCATTTCCACCGGAGATCTGAGTCTGAAAATCAGATTATTTGTTTTAATCTGTTTAAAAGTTGAGTGGAAACACAATTCTGGCTTGTATGGAGCCATGAATTGACTAGATCATTGGCTGATAATGAAAGACAGCTGATATTCTTTATGATCTATCTTCAGGGCTATTTTAAGGCAATGCATAAGCTTTGAGTAGGTGTTCACATTTTATAAATACTGCACACCAAAACCGACAGTGTGGCTTATAAAACATCTCATCTCTCTTTCACTTGGTGAGCAGAACTCTCTGTCTGCTTTAACCAAGCATCTAATTCACTCCCCCGGGTGCGCATATGAATTTCTTTTTACTTTAAAATTCTTTTCCTCAAAGTTTTGTGTTATTCTGGCCAATATTTTTATTAAGTGTGTGTGTGTGTGTGTGTGTGTGTTATTTGTGTGTGCATGCACATGCATGATCACTTTAGCAGCATTTCAGAAAAATCCTTTTACAAAGATGGTCTCTACTAAGATCTCAATGTTTATGATCAGAGACAAAAGTGAGTTGTACATAAGTCTGCGTGGACTCTTTCACTAGCACTCAAAAAACAAGTTCACTGTATTAAAGAATGATTACAACAGGTTTGGCTTAAGCTTTGGTTTCTCAGCTACATCATGGTCTTCATACATGGAGGTTACAATTACATACTAGGGTTTTAGCATGAAACCATCTAGAGAAAGAGGCCCAAGAAAGATAGTTGTTGTCAAATCCTTCCTACATGGGTTAGAAAGCCTACAGCATGATTGTCACTATTTAAGAACAGACATAGCCCACAGAGCAAGGCCATGTACTGGTTTGGATACATTACAAATCAGAGTCAAGTTGTGGGACCTGAGCACATTTCAAAATAAAGGACTGTTTTAATATGGGTGACAGAGCAATCCTTGTCTGTGTCCTTCCATTGTACAGCAATGGGAACAAAAGTAAAAACCACGTTGAGAAAGTAGATTCAGCCACAGCAGGTTAAGGATGCAGAGTACATCTTTACAGGGATTGGTCAGCCAAGTTGGGGTTGGATCATGCTCGATAGAGTTGCTGCAGAGAGCTCAATCACAAGGTGGCACTTTAACCAATTAAGCCCCTCCTTCCCTAGGGATCTCTCATTTAATACACAGAACAGAAGCTAGAGTGCAATTAGTATGGAGATGGGAGAGTTTGAGGGCATCCGTGTACAGCCCAGGCCTCTGGACCCCTTCAGCAGAGCGTAGACTCAAGGCCTCTTGAGATCCTTCAAGGGTTAGGTATAATTTGGTGCTTCCTATCATGACAATGGTGTCTTTTCTTTCTTCTTGTGATGTGGGAAGGAAATAAAATGAGTGTGTGCCTTTAAGGACTGCCTCATGGTGTGCCGAGGCCCAGAGTGTATTTATGTCATTAGTGGCTACGTCCAGCCCCCATATCTTCCCTTCAGAACAAGGGGGTTTACTTATCCAATCGCATGGGGACTTTGGACAAACCAGAAGGGTCATCTCATCCCCCTAACTGCCTCTGTTAAAACCGTGAGGTTACTATTGTTTGTTAGCTTGATGCTATCTAGAACCACCTAGGAGACAAGCTCCTGGCAACTCAATGAGAGCACATCTGAATTGAAGTAGGGAGGAAGCATTCAAAATGTGCTCTCTCTCTCTCTCTCTCTCTCTCTCTCTCTCTCTCTCTCTCTCTCTCCCCTCCCTCCCTGCCTTCCCCTCTCTGTCTCTCTCTCTCTCCATCTCTCTGTCTTCCTCCCCCTCTGTCTCTCTCTGTCTCTGTCTCTGTCTCTCTCCCTCGCCCTCCCTCCCTCCTACCTGACAATGGATATAATGTGACCAGCTGCCATGTTCCTCCTACCATGGCTCTCCACCATGATGAACTTCTCATTGGCCAATAGAGACTCTTCCTTCTTTTGTCAGTTTCATCAGAGAAACAAGCTAAGTTATCAATGAAGGACTCATCAGAAGTTTGCCTTCCTCTCTGCCCAGTTTTCCTGACCCTGCTCCTTTACAAATGTAAACCCCCTTCAGTAAATACTTTCTTCGTGGGATTCTAAGGCAGCAGAAGTGATGATGGTGCTGATGAGTATGCGGATACTCTTGGGTAGAGGAGATACGCAGTAGGAACAGGGATGAAATGAATCACATGGCATCTTGTGAGCATGTTCTCAGCATGTGATCATTATAATAATTCTTGGATGGACAAGGTTCTGATTTCTTCTCAATCTATAAATAAGGCAGCTTAGTAATGCGAGACATGTCTCCATATATAAGGATGGGTCTGATGGAAATCTTGTCACTTTCAATTTTAATGTTATTTCACCTGGTTTCTGTACCCAGCACTTCGCAGAACTCAGAACACATTAGCTAAATCAATGAGCTGATTTTGTTAGATCTTTGTAATTCCCCTTTCCCTGAAAGTCTGGGGAGATAATATATTGAATGGTCCTGCCTTGCAAAGAAGCATGATTTCGAACGTTTTGAACTATTCCATTCAGTAGGTCTTATACTTGCTAGCTCAGAAGAACAATTTGTTTTATTTAGGGAAAAAAAATGATGGCTTGTATATAACAGATTTGCAGAGCAGAGAGAATCATATTTTAAATAATACGCAAGAAACCCTGTGAGGTCCTGGCATGCTGCGCTGGCTGGCTGGCCTTCACAGACCCGCAGAACCTGAATAACAAGTACTCATGGTCAATGAGTACCCTTGCTTCAGTAGGTGAGTGCCCTTGCTTCAGTAGGTGAGTGCACTTTGTGGGCCACTCAAAGTAAAACAGCATTTCCAAGAAGTCCCCACTGTGGGCGGGGGACAGGGGGGGACTGACCGTCAGAAAAAAAACTCAACACCTCCAACCCTAGATGGTTGAATTGAAAAAACCTTCGGTCTGAGTGCACAGTTCCTTAAGCATCTCACAGTTCCTGAAGCATTAACACACTGCAAAGATTGGCTTCCCCACTTAGATTTTACTTGAATGAAGATGTTCGGCTTATGTAGCATGTGGATCTTTAAAGGCTGGAGGGCCAGCTTGTTTAATTAACTGCAGAAAGACTCCCCGCCACGACCTGGGATATTGCACTCTGCAGGAGGTGAAGATGTCTCCACCGGCTGAGAAAGGAGTTGTTGAGCAGGGGAAGTCGCTCACAGCAACTGAGAGGAAATAAAAACCATTCTTTCTTTCACAGTGGAGTTAGGCGCCCTGTAAAGAAAGGTTAGAAACAGAAATTGTTTCTTTCACTCCGGGAACAACTTATATTTGGGTTTCCAAGTGATAATTGTTGCTAGTAAGAAAATCAGCCTTTAAATTGGAATAATGTTTTCTCTCCTCCATTTGTTGGGGTCAGAAAGGGGAGGGGGGCACATTTCCTCACCCAGCAGAGTGTCACTGCTGTCACTTGATGACAAGGACAAGTTACCAGGATACACATTTTTTTTTAATTCACTTAATCAAAGTTTATGTGTCCCGGGAGCCTTCAGAAACGAAGACCTAAAGACCTAGGGAAAGCTCTTTATGCTAAGGCAGCAATAAGGAATGGGCAGTTACGCTGAAATGCGATTGGATGAACGCTGAAATGTGATTGGATGAAACGGGATGATGTAATGTGGTAGGTGGGGGAAGGGCTGTCTGTTCAGAGTTCCTTGGCTTCTGTGCAGCCTTATGGGCAGCACGTCCACAGAATAAGGATCTTCTAGGGACACGTGAGAAGAGAGAAACAATCTTCTTAATTTTATAGACGGCTTTGAAGAGCTGTCAAAAATCTAACCAGCACACCCAGCTGTGTGTCTTCTAACAGCAACCACATATCCAGACTGTACTCAAAGTGGAGCTAGGCCATTGGGTGCGTCCACGGATTTGTTGTTGCTGCAGTTCACACAATATGAACATCTTTTGTGCCATGAGTTTCTTTTAAAAAAAAATAGGTTAAAACTATTAAGATTTTGATACTCTTCTTGGACTTCTTAGAAAGTTCTAAATGCTAAAGCACACCTTGAGATCCTAAGAAAGGGAGTAGTTACCAATGCCCACAGTTTCTTTGTGTCTAGACTCATTTTTAACAGATGCATAATCTCTCTCTCTTTCTCTCTCTCTCTCTCTCTCTCTCTGTCTTTCCCAATCACTCTACACCTTATTTTTAAAGATTTACTTATTTTTATTTTATGCGTCTGAGTGATTAGCATGCACATGTGCATGTGTGCCTATGGAGGAACTGGAATTACCGACAGAGTGAGCCATCGGGTAGATTCTGGGAACTACACTTGGGTTTTCTGTAAGCTAGCAAGTAGTCTTAACCATCTCTCTAGACCTCTACCTTACTTTTTTTGTTTGTTTTGTTTTGTTTTGTTTTTTTTTTTTTTTTTTTTTTTTTTTTTTTTTTTTTTTTTTTTTTTTTTTTTTTTTTTTTTTTTTTTTTTTTTTTTTTTTTTTTTTTTTTTTTTTTTTTTTTTTTTTTTTTTTTTTTTTTTTTTTTNTTTTGTTTTGTTTTGTTTTTTTTGAGACAGGGTTTCTCTGTGTAGCCCTGACTGTCCTGGAACTCACTCTGTAGACCAGGCTGGCCTCGAACTCAGAAATCCGCCTGCCTCTGCCTCCCGAGTGCTGGGATTAAAGGCGTGCACCACCACACCCGGCTATACCTTACTTTTTTTGAGATAGTGTGTCTCAATAAACCTGTAGCTTGCTAACTTTGCTCGATTGACTAACTAGCCCGTCCACAGGATATGCCTGTCTCCAGCTCCCTGGTGCTGAAATTATGGGCAGCTTTTTCCCCCTTTTAATGTGGCTACTGTGGCTCTAACTCAGCGCATCCCTCATACTTGTGAGCCCACACTTTACTGACTGATGTAGCTTCCTCCCTGGTCCTTGGTGACTTTTAAGCACTGAGCCTCCCCCATGCTCTGCAGCACAGAGAAGTCTGCTCTCCTTTTAAAGTGTTCTTTTTATATGTTATCAGATTCCAGCCAACTTTGCCAGTTCTCAAATAAACTGTCACACCTCCGGGATGCTAAGACATACATGGTTGGCAATTTAACCTCCCAGAAAACAAGACATGTCTTAGTCAGGTCACAGTCAAGGCATCTTTATCAAGTCCATCCAAGAAAACCCAGCAAAAGCAAGAAGATTCTGAACAGAAAAGCAGCTCGCTGCCTTAGGAGTCCTTCGGTGCTCACTGTTTCTCAAATTGGGAGTCTCAAAGGCTTCCAGAACACTAGCAACAAATACTGCATCTGAGGGTTGGTGAAGTGGTACAGCTCAGGCCTCTATTATCTCTATTACCTCTATTATCACCTCTCCTCCTCCTCCTCCTTCTCCTCCTCCTCTTCCTTCTCCTTCTCTTTCTCCTCTTCCTTCTCCTTCTCCTCCTCCTCTTCTTCCTCTTCTTCACTTTCTTTATTATTTTTCTTCCTTCTTTCTTTTTCTTTCTTCTTTCTCCTCCTCCTCCTTCTTCTTCTCCTCTTTCCTCCCTCTCTGCTTCCTCCTTCTCATCTTCCTCTTCCTCATCTTCTTCGAGATTTATTTTTATTTTCTTAAATTATGTTTAGGTATAAATACATAGGCATGGGAAGCAGGGGTGGTATGTGCACACAAGTGCAAGTGACCAAAAGAAGTAAAAAAAGGATGCTGGATTCCCTGAAACAGAGTTACAGGCAGTTGTGAGCTGCTCATTACAGGCAATTGTGAGCTGTTCGATGTGGCTTCCTGGAACTGAACCCTGGTTCTCTGGAAGAGCAGTCCACATTCTTAACTGATGAGTTACCTCTTTCCCACCAGCCCTAGTATTTTACATCTATTGATTCTGAAATGTCAAACTTTGAAAAGCACTAGACAGTGAATGCTGCCATTTAGAACATTCCCAGTCTGAATGTGAAGAATTTTAGGAATATCTTCACCTAATAATTTCAAGTCTTTCTTGTACACAGAGGGTTATATGGGAAAGGGCAATCTAATGGATTTGAGAAAGAGCTCAACCAACAATCAGTAACCAAAATCCCAGTGTACAAAAGAACACCGCGTCTCACTTTCACTGCTGTTCATTTTTCTCTTTCTCATTTTAGTAGAACATAAAATATCAGTATAGCTCATAATCTGAGTTTCTCATTTTGTTGGAACTTTTTGGCACCTAAAATAAATACCTTACATAGAGAAGGTATCCAACAGATACCTGATAATAATGATGGATAATGAAAGCAGCCAAAAATATAGAGCCTTATGTATTACTATATTAAAACAAACCACCCAAGGAAATGTCCTGTAAGACCTTCTTTCTAAAATATAAACATAGGCTAGGCATAATGCCGTACATCTGAACACTTGGGGAGTGGAGGTAAGAGGACCAGAGGGTCCAGAGTTGGCCTCATCTATGTAGTAGGACTCAGGCTAGCCTTGTTTTTGTGAGACTTTGTCTCAAAAAGATGGGTGCTAGTGTCACATCTCTGTTGTTGAGTTGTTGTTGTTATTGTTGTGTTTGTGGTGGTGGTAATGTGTGTTTAATTCTATGATATAATAGGTAGAGAAATTGGTGATTGGTTAAGAGTCGGTATTGCTTTTTTTTTTCTTTTGAATTTTTCGAGCCAATGTTTCTCTGTATAGTCCTGGCTGTCCTGGAGCTCACTGTGTAGACCAGGCTGGCCTCGAACTCAGAAATCCGCCTGCCTCTGCCTCCTGAGTGCTGATGGCTCAGTGGGTAAGAGCACCGACTGCTCTTCCAAAGGTCCTGAGTTCAAATCCCAGCAACCACATGGTGGCTCACAACCATCCATAATGAGATCTGATGCCCTCTTCTGGTGTGTCTGAAAACAGCTACAGTATAATAAATAAATAAATCTTTAAAAGAGAGAGAGAGAGAGAGAGAGAGAGAGAGAGAGAGAGAGAGTATTGCTCTTGCAAATTTTCTCAAATTTTGGTTCCTAGCATCCATGTTTAGTGAATCACAACAGCCAATAACTCCAGATCCAGAACCTGACATCTTTGCCTTTTGCAGGGGCGCGCACACACACATGTATACACATGTATACACACGCATACATACACACATGCACACATACATACACACACGCATGCATACACACATACACATACATATACACACGTGTATACACACATGCATACATACACACACGCATACACACATGTATGCACACACATATACACACACATACATGCATATATACACACATGCATACATACACACCACTATACATACCCACACCCCAAGCCCTCCACCCCTACCACATACATACATGTCATTAAAAGCACATCTTTTTAAAAAATTGAAATTGAAACATAGTACATGGTAGCTTCCCAATCCTTGAGAGATACATCTCTACCATACAGAGCAAGCCTGATCTCCTCTCTTGCCCAATCCAACATAGCAACTGCATCCACCTCCCTGGGGTCTTTTTGCCTTGACACTGTCATGTCTGCTGCTTCCCCCAACATAGAAACCCTGTTTCTGCCTGTCAGAGAGGTGACCCCCTCTTCATCTGGACTAACTCAAGCACAGCCCTTCATAAAACACATAGACAAATGATTTTCCTCTTTGCTCCCTGGGGGCAATTACTCTGAGAAATCCCATTGTGACGTCACTAGGGATTGGCTTATGTTTCCACCTCCACCCTGGAATATGAGCCTTGATTTAATAATCTGGCACCTGATGCTCTTCTTGGTAGGTGTGATGAGTCAAGGGGACATTTGACTGGATGGAGGAATGGTGTTCAGGGAAGAGACAATGCAACAGTGCTTCTTCCGGATTCGCTGGCTTTTCCGATCATTCGCTCTTTCTGTACCTGCATTCACGAGCTGAAAATAAGTTGAAGGCAAAGCCAAGCTGGTTCTTGCCATTGAGAACTCCATGTTTTAGCCGACAGTGATCGTGATCCATAAATGGGCAAGCAGATATACAGACACAGTGTGAGTGTGGTCAACCGTAAGCTGGCTAACACCCTGTATCCAAATGCAGCTACAAGTCTTAAAGGAAAAGGTGACTTTGTTCATAAATCTCCACTCCCTGTCCTCAGAAGCATGTCTGCGATCCCTCTCAGGAATTTCTCTCCCCCAAGATGTATGTGTTCCTGTGGTGCACTGGCCACACTGCTCCATGCCTTCAGTCCTCGGTCTTCCCCAGCTGTGTTCCTAAGGACACCCAGGCTTCAGAAGAGAATTCCCCTTCAGAGGCAGCTCTGCCCCTGCAGCTCCTGGAGGTTCTTGCAGTGAAGTTCTTCACCACACATACTTAATGAAGGGGTTCTGGGAGTAGAAAAACTAGGGCTATAAGAGAGAATAAGGTAATCACTAATTTAAATAAGCAGGCAAAGAAAGCATTCATCACAGGGAGGGCAGGAGTGGGGCTGAATAGGTCTCCAACAGCTTCACTCGACATAGCAGGGTCCAGGGACCCTTCAATGCCAGCCAATAGCCAGTGCCTATATCTTCTTCGCTGACCTGCACTGGTCCTTAGGATCTGCGATGCCCAACAATAAAGCTCCCTGTCAGTTTGTGAGGTCCGGAACCTCCAGGGAGGCAGGCACACACCTCTGGGCATACCTGAGGGTATCTGCAGAAAGGTTTGCCTGCAAAGGGAAGACCTATCCTGAATGTGGGAGACACCATTTTAGGAGTTGGGGACCAGGACTGAACAGGGGGAAGGAAGCCAGCTGGCTTCAGCGTTCATTTCTCTCTGGCTTTTTGACTTTGGATCTGTGAGACCAGCTCGCTTAAGACCCTGCCGCCATGTCATCCCCACTAGGATGGACTGAACCCTCACACTGTGAACTCAAATTAACCTTCCTCCTCCAAGTTGCTTCTTGTCTGGTAGTCCATCACAGGAATGAGAAAAGCAATTCACACCACATCTGATCATTCCTCTCAACAGGAGACAAATTAACAATATGTTGGTTTTTTTTTTAAACCTGTGTACTATGCTCATCTACTTGTTACAATTATATATAGGAAGATTCCAGACATCTGTATCTATCACAGTTCTTCTCACAGTATAGCAGTGCAATAGCATTGAGAAACAAAGGACCAAAGGGCACATGAGACCCTTTCAGTTCAGTTAGTTTGCATAACAACTATTTCCTGAGTTAGATAATATCTCTTAAGATGCAGAACGGGTTAGGTCTTCCCCACAAGATCCCCACTGCGGATGCTGACAGCAAGGTTGGGTCTGTGCAATCTATTTATTTGTCCAATTAAGTAGAGAAAAAATTAATTACACTGGCATATGGGTTTGAAACTAGGATGAGGAGTAGCCCTGGGCTAAGCTGCTAGCGTCTCTGCTGAGACACCAGCAAAGATACCCTGATGGACCAATGTTCCACTACACTAGAACAAACAAATCAGCCCTTCAGATCCTCGCTCTGCAACATAGGAGGGAGTAACCAGGAATGAAGCTTGGCAGAGCTTTATTTCAAGACAGCCAGGTAGCTCTCAACGTAAGTGACGCCCAGGAGTCCACTGGATGAAAGTGTCTGTGACAAGGAGAGATGCTCTCTGTGTAACCATGGCCAATGTCATCTGGCTGTGGCTACCTACCTATATTCACTGTCCTTTTCCTCAACCTCAGCAGATCACTATTACACTTCTCTGAGGCTGTAAGGAGCCTGGCGAAAGGCCAGCATCTGCAAGCTACCTCTGTGATTAGGGCTTGATAAGGCGATTTCAGGTCCACTGGCTGGAGGATGGAGGAAAGGTCCTGAGGACAGGCCAAGCTGGAGATGGAGCTCAGTGGCAGAGTACTTGCCTGACCTCAGCAGGACACACTTTCTTTTTCTTAACTGTATATGGTGCACTTGGCAAGACGTTTCCTGGATCCCAAATAGTAAGTGATAGGACACAATTCTTCGGCTCGGTCTTACTTCTATGATTGAACCTCAGCATTTGTATCAGAAGTATTATATCAGAATCATTTATATCTCTGAAGGACAAAAGGTGACAGACATTCTTTTCTTTTTTCTTTTTTTTCTTTTTTTTTTTCCTGGGCATTTGCACATTTAGCTGCTTCCGGATTTGGCCTTTGCCTCTTCAGCATTTACAAACCCTGCCAAGTTTCACCCTGTCTCTCATGGGTTTCCTTTCAATGGCTCCGGTGAAACCAACAGCCTTTATTTTAAAGAGCTTCTTGCCAGGCTTCCTTTGCTGAAGCTGATGTTTCCTTACTGATTCAATACTGCTGGGACAACAGAGCCCCGGGCTGCTTCTGAGCTGGGCATGTGGCACTCTGCCGGCACCTCCCCGGGAGGCATTGATTCCACGGGATAGGGCGGTACGTGGCAAAGGGCACCCTAGATACACTCCAGATGTGGCCGAGTGCCTCCCGAAAACAAAGTATGGCTCCCCCGCGGGAGAGAAATAGCTGCCAGTCTCCTCTTCCCTGGCCACTTTTCAAGATTATGAGGAAACACAGTCACTCTCAGCGAGCCCAGGTACAGCTCTCTCCTGAGCTCTCACACTGTGCACTGAATGCAGACCTCTAGTCTTGAGCCAAACCTAGCAAAACCTGTTTGTGTTCAAGGGGTTAGTTCTCAGAACAGGAAGCAGGTTGGTGGGTAGTATAATTACGGGTTAGTTTTGTTGCTACTGAGAAACATCCCCGCAGGCTCCTACTGACATGTATAAATGCAGACTGTACGATGAAAGTCCCCTTTCAGTTTCCATGATCATAGTCATTTGCAAGCCCGGAGCTTGGGAAGGCCGGAGTATCTAAAGGAACGTTGTTATTACGGAGCAGCCGAGAGCATCCTAGGCCTTGCTAACTCTGCTTCCTGGACCTCTTGCCATCTTTCCCCACCACTTCTTATTCTGGAAGGGACACGGTTCTGTTTCCTCCTCGTAGGATAGCCTTCTATAATACATACTTGGTAGTGCCATGTGTGTAGATTATCTTATGTCAAGTTTTTTTAAAAAGTTTTCAAAAAGACACGGACATTTTCACCACTTCTGTGATAAGGGTTCGTTCGTCTGTAATTGTTTTCTTAATTTTGACTTACTTGGTACTTGAATTTCTGAAAAGCCTTCAGTAGGCTGGACTGGTTTGGGTGTTGGAGGCTGGACATACGGCTGTCACTCTGGATATTAATGGGAATTAGAATTCTTTGCTGGATATGAAGGCGTGAACCCAACAGCCTGAAGAGGTCTCTGTTTTCCAGGATGGCATCTTAGAGAATGGATTCTTTGAACCAAACCTAATTGACTTTACATTTCAATCTCGAATCTACTTCCTAATCCTACCCAAGGTGGTTGTCACATTCCCCGTCATGGTCCCAGTTAGGACGCACATTATTTCTGTCATTGTGAAAATGTCGAAAGACTTAAGATTGTGGAATAACCTTTGGCCCATTCCTATGGGCCAAACTTCTGCCTATGGTTATAAAAGTGTGTTATTCCATTAATCAAACCCCACTCTAGCTTTACACCCCACACTGAGTCTTACACAGAGTTTCTTTGTTACATGAGAAGAGATCTTTTGGTAGAACCCAGGGATGGAGGCTCTAGCATAGGTGTGCCTGAGAAGTGTGTTGACCCAAGTAACAATGCTCTCATTGAGTTTTACAGCAAAAAAGGAACCAGATTAAGAAGGGGTTCAACTTGGGAAGCAGCGGATAAGTGGCTTATGATCAAGACACCAGGAAGCAGCAAGAGTAGGGAAACAGCAAATTCCTTTCAAGAAAATACAAAATATCCCCAATAGTTCTCACCAAAATACCTTTTAAATGGGAACAACAATGACACCTTAGTTAGTCCTCAGTTTATCCATCTTCATTTTTAACTTTACTAAGAAGTTATATACGATCAAGTTACCTTAACCTTAAAATGGTTATCTCTTCCAAGGGCTACATTTTATTCTATTAAAAAAAAAAAACAAAACAACTTTGCAACATGACAAGAAAAGGTTAAAAGCTATAGGAAAGTGGAAAGAATTGCAAAATCAGATAAAAACATCCTTCACCTAAGACCCACAAGGTGTTAGTATGGTGCATATTTGCACTGTCCTCATTTAAAGAGAAATGCTAGCTAGTAGATAATGATAGACAAGTGATAGAGAGACAAATAGATAGATGATATATAGATATGATAATAGATATATAGGTAGACAGATAATAGACAGAAAAAGGTAGATGATAAACATAGATATATTTGTTTGTGTATAACTTAGCTCTTAGATGATAAATAATTAGGTGGTAGGTAAAAGACATAAATTACAAATAATATAAATTTGTATGATGTATAAATTAGCTCTTAAAATAATGACAGTTAATAAATAATGTATAATTTTACCAATTTATCCAATATAATTTCTAAGCATTCACTGTATTTATTTTATTAAATATATACTAAATAATTAGAGTATATTTATTTAGACTATACTGTATATATAGTACATGTTTTCATATAGAACATAGTGTCCAAGTGGAAATTCTTACCATCATTCTTTAGTTTATTTCATAATAAAAGCCCCCCCAGAAACAGTGTATGTACTATTTTTATATGTCAATGGATACCTTACTAACTTTTAATTACATTACGAATGTAATTATTATATAGAGAAATTTGAAACTATTTTATAGACATTTTGCTTCAAACTACACTGTAAGTCAACACCTCAACAGAGGAAACATGCAAAGCTGTCAGTAAGAATTTGACAGAGGTGGTGACATAAAAGACCTCCAAATGAAGAGATGTTCAATTTTGTTAGTGACTAGAGAGATAGAAAATAAGACAGTAATAAATGATGATTTCACAGCTACTACCCTGGCAAAAATTTGAAAACTACATAATACCAAGCATCCTGACCAATGAGACCAAAGCTAGGGTCTGCCAGGTCCAAGGCATTAGCAATATAAAGGACACCTCATCTCACCATGAAAGATGAGTTAAAAGCCCAGATTTGCCTCTGAGAAGCCTGTCCATAGCAATGCATAAATGAACACCTGCACAAGAAGAACAGAAGTTAGATTTTTGAATTAGAATGGACTCATAGGACAAGAGAGAGATTGGTAAGCCATGCCAGGCAGAGTTTGAAGAGAGAGGTTTTGATATAAAGTCCTTATACAGAGCTGCACTTAGCAAGCCCCCTGCAACATTGGGTTCAACATCATCAGATTCAGCCTATTACCAATGAAAAAAATCCACAAATACTTCTGTGTGGTGTGATACATAGTAGTATATAGTTATAACACCAGTATTTAGGAGGCAGAGGCAGGAGGATCAAGAATTCAAATTCAGCCTCAACCATGTAGCAAATTTATCTCCAATAGGGTTTCATTGCTCTGAAGAGACACCATGACCATAGCAACTCTTATAAAGAAAAAACATTTCACTGGGACTGCCTTACAGTTTCAGAGGTTTAGTCCACTATCATCTCAGCAGGGAGCATGGCAGCTTTGCAGGCAGACATGGTGCTAGCGAAGGAGCTAAGAGTTCTACATCTTGATCTATAGGCAGCAGGAGACTATCCCACATTGGATAGCTTGAGCATTCAAAGCCCACCCCCACAATGACAGACCTCCTCCCATTAGGCCACACCCACATCAATGAGGCCACACCTCCTAATAGTGCCAATCCCTGTGAGCTAAGGATTTAAACACATAATCCTATGGAAGCCATTCAAACCTAGTGAGTAGGGAGACCTATTCAAACCACCACAAAATTCAAGGTCACTGGAGACTAATGAGACCTGTTTCATAAACATGTGTGTATCTAGACTTTTTAACACTATTTTCTAAGTAATATGACACAACATGCATAGCATTTACATTGAATTTGAGGTGGGCTGTATGGTAACACACCATTTTATATAAAAGACTTGAACCTTTGATGACTATGGTATCCTTGATGAGAGAAGGTTGTCCCAGAACCATTCTCCATTAGTTAACAAGGAACAACTCTTTAACCACCAATAAAGATGAGTACGGGGTCAACAAAATGGCAAAGGATTGGCTTCAGTTCCTACCAGCTTTCTAGTCCTATGAAACGTGGGGCGCTCAGGTTCTTCTCTTTAGAGAAAGAACTGTTAATGGTGTAATGGAGTAGGAGGTGCATGATAAAGGAAGGAGACCCTTTGTAGCCCAAAAGAAAAAGACTAACGGTTTCCATACCCAACTAAGCAATCATGTAAGTAGAATAAAGACATTTTCAGACATAACATGAAAAAAAAAGTCATACAAAAATCCCAAATCACTTAGAATATTTGTTGGTATCTTTTATAAAGTATCAACATTTAATTAGAATCACGTGGGTTTCCCTGAAATGATTGCATCCATAAATGTATGATGTTTGAAAATGAGATAAAATGCGGAATGCCCATGAAATCTTACAGCACTGTAGGATATCATTTGATATTAGGGAAGAGACACAGAGCAGCTTATACGTGTAGTCACAACCATTCAATAAGCTGAAGCTGGAGAATTCCTTGAGTTCAGAAGCTGAGGTCCAGCCTAGGCAACACAGTTCAATGCCCATCTTACATTCAAGAAAATGTATGTATTGAGAAGCTACAAGGTTCAAGTATAGAAGGCAATAATGTGTGGGCCAGATTGACCTTCAAGCAGTGGCAGAGAAAGTCTGTTAATGAGTGAAAAGGCACAAGAGATGTCCAGTCAACAGAAACAGACCCCTGCACAGTGGGGGCACAGAGGTTGAGCTCTGTGTGAGAGGACTACTAGTGAGTGGTCTATTTGAGCATGACACTGAAAAATAGAGAGGCAGCTGGGACCCTAAGTTAAAGGTGCTGGATGGGGGGTTCAGTAAAGAACCTTTCAGGAAATAGAAACATCCAGGAGTCCAGGAAGCCTTTATGCTACTCAAGACGTGAACCTTTAGGATTGAAGAGTAGACATGCTTAAGGAATTGTCGTGGCCAGTTCAGAACTAGCAAAACTCGGTGACTTAACAGAGGATGACTCCAGTGACCGTCTAAAGTGTGAGACTCTAGCCAAGCAGGAAGGGTCGACTCAATCCTTCTTACTGGACATACTGATCCTGTGTGGGTCAAACATGAATTTGCTTGGATAAGGAGAGGAAACAGGTTTCCCTAAATCTACCCCCACAGAATTCCTGTCATATTGACCCTGAGAATGACGACAGAAGTCAGGAATGTTAGCTTGGGCAGGAAAGATGCAATCCTCACAAAATATAAACCAATGTCTCCTAGCAAACAAAACTTGTCTATTTGCAAGTCCAAAGTGTTAACACACCATTTCAAACAGATTGCTGGAAGCAAACCTAAGTAAGACACTGCTTTGAAAATACGTCAAATCGAATATGACTGGAGGCAATACTTAAAGGCTGGGGGAAGGGGCTAGAGATTTAAATTGTTAATGACATTAACCATGGAAGAGTCCAGGAGGAGGTAGGCTTTTGAGAGAGTGTGGAATGCAGTTCAAGATGCTCTGGCCTTGAAGGGAATGTTTATGTTCTCAAGGGATCCTTCATTTGATTTGTATTTTTTTTAAGTATTTTAAAAATTAAAAATAAAGTATAAATTGCGTTAAAGGGAATTTCCTACAGAAACTGCAATAGAACTTGTAAAAGCTCTACTTTAAACTGTGTGATGTATAAAATATTAAACACATTCTATAGATAAATGGATCATTCAGAATTACTAAACTAGCTCATCTGACTAGACTATTATTTCGACCACATATAACACACAAGTCACGGGGCTTTTTAAAAATTAAGTTGGCTATAAGATTGTCATTAGGGGGAAAAACAAAATAAAAACAAACAAAAAACAACAAACAGCTGTCTCCATTTACCAATCTTCTTCCAGCTCCTTCTAAGGTCGAACCTGGTTCCACCCATGGTTCCAATTAGTGCCTCACTGGCGATATGCATATTATTAACCTGGATAGAGAAGAATACAGCTTTGCTTTCTTGATCTCACAGTCTAACACTAACACAACAAAAGTTCCCTAGAAAAGCAGGGGGGCGGGGTGAAGACCCAGGGCGCTTGCGCTCTAGGTGAAACATTTAGAAAGGTAACAGAAGCTGCCCTCCTTCGAAAAATGATGAGTTTGATTAAAAAAAAAAAAAAAAAAAAACGAACGAAAGAAAGAAATTAACAAGCTGTGTCGTGTGCTGCACATGATCAGCCATGCTTGCTAAGTCTGTCTGTTGGCTGTTGCTATGGCTACGAAAAGCCAGTGGAACCCAATGAGCTGTCTGCAGCCGCGCTGAGAGGACCAGCCATTTTACTTATGGAAAGCAGTGTGGCATAGAGCTTCGCTGTGGAAGAAGCATTTAAAAAAAGGAAAAATCTTTGGAGAGCCACAGTGGGCATGCTAGTACACAGTTATTGCAGCCACGTGTGCCCGCAAGCTGGCCCTGCGACAAGCTGTTGACTGGTGTTGCAATTAGCTGATTGGAGAACAGGGACTGCGGGGTGATAATGCTGCGAATCCGCTCGCGGGCAGCAGGAAAGGGTTTTGTCTCCGGAAGGCAAGCCTGCCCTGCACGGTTATCTCTGCAGCTCCCCAGCTGAGAGAACCTGGGGGTTCTAAAGGAAGGGGGTCGCCCTCTGCCAGCACAGGTTCTGTGCCAGGCTGTTGCTTATGAGCTGCAGGTCTGGGAAAGCAGGTGTGTGCTCGGATGGGCACTGGGCTGGAACGCAAGCGGACGCTCTAGTGTTCACCTGCTTCCTGTTAACACTGTTGGCTCACAGAGCATCTGCTCCTACACGCTGAAGCTGCGGCTGAGAAAGGGGTTCCGGGTATCCCACTTGACTGACGGAGGTAAGCTTTTCCCCCTCTTTTGGAAGCTCAGCATAAAAATAAATAAATAAATAAATGAAATAAATGGAAGCAAAACTTAACCTGAAAAAAATTTACATTGATCATTCTGATCTGAAATTAAGGAGGAACACACACACACACACACACACACACACTACTTCCACAAATTAGTGTCTCAGATACAGAGTTAACTCGGTGAGTTCAGATTCCAGAAATTGTATGATAAAGGGGATTTTAAAAAGCACTGCTGTTTTGTGTTAGGATTTAAAATAAATATTTACTGTTTTAACAAACTATCATGGCTTGTCTTTCTGGACAGACCTGATAGCCAATAACCTTTCTCTCCGCCAGAACAATGGATTCTTTTGTGACTTGCCCTTTGACACGTTAAAAGAACTACACAGCAAACCCACAGAAGGCAAGCCGGGGAACATTTGTTTTTAATCCTCATAAATGTTTTAAATCTTTACACCTATGCACACCTTTAAAGGAAGGGATTCTGTTCCCTATATAGGTCATAACAGCCGGTGGATTTTGTACTTGCTATTCTGGACCTAGTAGCCTGGTGTGCTGTTTGATTTAGTCCCCGGCAGTTATAGAGCAAACACTGTAGGTATTGCAAGTTGCTCAAACCTCCTCTCCCAATATCCTGCATGCCAGGCTACCCTAGAGCACAACACCCCCATTGTACTCCCTAAGCTCAGAATGTAGGGAAAGAAAAGAGATGAAGTCTTGGCGCTGGACTCAAGTGCCTCTATAGGATGTGGCAGGAAAACTAGTTTTCTTGCTGATTTTTCTTCACAAGTAGATTTCATAGGACGGTGAAAGAGAAAATACCACATACTTCCTACAGATGCACACACTAGTAATGGGAGTGAGTCTGCGGCTGGCTACTGGCTGAAAGTGACACAGAGTTTGCATTGAAAGGGGGATTGCCCCTCTGTAAGCATTGCTGTGCCTTATAGGCACTTAGGAACAAGCTGGTACTGTGGATTAAAATTGGTCAGCCAAATCAAACACACCCTGGAGAGGAACAGGTCAAGGAATGAGTAAATTCTGCCTTAGCACCATTTCAGCCTTTTCTAAGTCAATTCTACGGCTGGTATACCAGGAATGTTGGGTTAGTCACAACGCTGTTGAAAATAGTAAAAAAATTATTGGCTGAAAACTTCTGCTAACACCTCTATCAGCAAAAGATGGAGTTTGCCATGGGGTCTTTTTCTGAAAAGTAATTTATTATTTCCTGTCTTTTTGTGGCTAAATATAGATTGGATAAGGAGTCTTCCAATAACATTAATTGTGATGTCTCCACTGATATATGTGGACACAAATCACCTGTTTCCTATGTTAGCATACCCTCAGAGGAGCATGCCATAAAGCATAAGGAGGGGATGTTTTATAATTTTCTTTTTGTCATCAGTATCCAGGATATAAAGATTTAGACTAAGAAGCCTCAGTGCGGAGACACATGAGCGCGTGCCGGATAAGGAAGCCTGGGGACATGGCTCTGGCTGGGTGCGAAAGGTTCTGTGGAATAAAAGGCTGAGATGATGGGACTGTACTCAGTTTAGCTCTCAAGGCAAAGTAACTGAACAGACGACGTTAAGTCAAATTCTGTGTATAAAAACTCTCAGCCATGTAGATCATTCAGGGAGAACAAAATGGACACTGACAAGAGGCCCCCTTTGGGTTCCATTCCTTTTTTATGATTCCACCAAAGGAGTTCTTAGAATTAGCAGACACACCCAAGGCAAGAAAAATCATACTCTACTAATTTCTCCTGGGGTGACCTTTAGGACAGGCTGTGGGAATAGCTACAGCACACCTGAGGGGTGTACCGTGCTGCCCGTGTGGTGCCTTTTTGTGGGACAGGAGCATGTGAACGCACAGAAGGACAGACAGGCTCCATCTCTATTTTCCCATGATGCTAACCTGTAAGGTGTCAGTTGTGGAAGACGAGCACTCCCGAGCCCGTTCTGTGCAGCATACCAACAGCTGTTAGTTCAGCAGCTCTTAAGAGCGAAGGAGTTCAGAGAGTCCTCATGTCTCCACACTTTGCTCGCTGGTTTTTGCTTAGTTTTAGTTAAATTTCTGCCATGTCTAACTCTCCTCTTGGCAAAGTTAAAATATTTTATAATTTCCAAAAACACATAATGAAACAGACACCCTCTACTGTAGCTTTCTTTCCCTTTAGCTCTTCAAGCAGCCACTTTTGGTGGACACCCTCCCCCCCACCCCCAGAACCCAGCAAGGATGCTTCCCCTACAGATCCTTACCACATCTAGCAACCCACTCTACTCTTTCTGTCTGCTATAGCATCTTGCTTTTGCCTCTGCTCACAGGTTTCCACTGTCTTCCTGACCTCTGATTCTGCAGCACTTAGAACCTTACCTAGCATCCAGACATTCCATTGAATGAGTCAGGCTTCACTGTTATTGTAAATATACACGTTGATCTAGTATTGCTGTGAATCAGAGAAACTCAAAACATTAAAAAAAAAGCATCAACTTGTCAGGTGTGAGAGTGTCACTCTGGGACGCCAGTTTCATGACACGTGGGTGTCTTGTATTAACTAGTCATTTTCGGAAAGAAAATCTTTAATGTAACTTTTAAATAGTGACAAAAGTTTCAGGAGAAAATAATAAAGTGACCGTTCTCATTTGGGATGTGCTCTCTTTGGACTTTTCACTGGAAGCTGAGTATAATGTATGACGTATAAATACTTAAGGAACAGCTTTTCATGTGGAAGCTGAGAAAGGAAAGAAGTTCTGAGCCTGCGAGAGGCAGGATTGAGAAATTGGAACACAGTGTCTAGTAACAAGGTTTCTTTCCGGTTTCCTAAATAAACCTTGAAGGTAACAGGCTCCCTCATCAGTCAATCACGGATGCCCCGCCTCCTTCCCCCAATGTGAGTTAGGTGAGGGAGGGGCGTCACTGTAGCTGTAGACCTAGTTTTAATGGAGACTTACTTTTTTCCCCAGATAAAGGCATAACTCTTTTTTTTTTTTTTAAAGAAATATTCTGATTACCCTTCTGTTGCTAGAATGGTGTGATGCACAGGATGAGACACGGGGAACTTCATGTACAGTTTACTGTCTCCTAAGATACCCATGTTCGAGGCAAAAGTAGGCATTAGTCTAGTGTGAATGTTTTATACATAAAATAGCTCAGATTAGAGAGTTTAACATAGTCAGCTGTTTCAAATTAGAAGGGAATATATTAGAAAATACTTAAATTCCTATTTCTAGACATTTTAATATCTATTCCAGATTTGAGTTCTCTAGTGAAAATGTGTTAAATATAAGTTCCTCATGATCATGCTGGGCTTTAAGGGCTTATGTTGACTGTCTTCTGCTGGTACTAATGTATAGTATGCTATAGTTAAATAATAGAATAAGCTTGATATACATATTAAAAACCAACTAATCATCTCAAGTCGAATATAGCAATTAGATTCAAGGAAATATAATCTCACCACACATCTGAATCACTTATATATTTTATATATGAGAATATTTAAGTGATATATTTAAGTAAAATGTTATATTTAAGTAATATCTTATACATAAAATATTTGGTTGTGTAGTGATTGGCCCCCTTGCATTTTTCAGTAAAGAGTTATAATAGATAACTGCATTTGATAATTTTCTGAAAGCTGCACAAAGGGATATAAATCACACAAATATGCCTGTTGTAAACTATCCCTGTTGAGAATTATATTGTTTCAAAATATCTATAAATCACTTCTGAAAATGCTAACTCATGTATTCAGCTATAGAGAAGCGTTTCTGTAACTGTTGATCTCTGAAAGTAGCCCAATAACCCGGATCCACTATAAGTTCAATCAAGGTTATAAATGTTGGCTGGAGGGTGGAGCACCTGCTAAGACAAGGCCGGGGAAGGCTGACAGTGTGACAGACTTACATAGAATATCACACTTTCCAATCTTCAAAACGGAATTGTACTAGTTCATTACATAGGAATTTTGACCAAAAGACACCAGTTTTCTTGCCCCTATTTGAATCAAGAATATGTAGGCCTACCATTGCTTCTGCTTGCTCATTGAAAGATTTCCTTTGAGCAAAATTCAAACAGCTGTCATTCTTCCTCAATCTAACCAAGAGACATCGCTAAGAAAATATTTCCATTCTCCTCAGATATAAACGTTAGCAATATTTCTTAAGGTCTTTTTGTGCATACATTATAAATATAGGAAAAAAAAATCAAATAAGGAAGAGTCCCTGAAATCTTCAGGGACTTTTAAAATGCATGTTTGTCTGTCTTCTTGTTTGGGGGATGTTTTTATCCAATGCAGACTTTCATCTCCTCTACTTTTCCTTTGAGAAGTGTTCACAAAGGAAGGCAAGTATTAAAAAGGATTTTCCTATAATGAGCCATAACCTCTGTCTTCAGAAGGATATAATTTTGTGTACTATTAAGAAAGCAACACTTCACAGGCTTAGTTTGAACTAACTTTCTTACAGACTATCAAGGTGAGTCCAGGCCGACCAATGTGGGAAGAATCTTTTCAGATTCCTTTCCTACTCAATTTTTGGTCAAAGTTGAGAGCAGGGGCCACAAAAATGTTTCTGATTCCATATTCCCTTCTTGTTCTTCTCCCTGTGGCTTCCTTGAGAGCAATGTTGCTCAACTTGTGGATGGCAACCCCATTTGGGATCAAATGATCTTTGCACAGGGGTAGCCTGCAACATTTGCATTATGATTCATAACAGTAGCAAAATTACAGTTATATTAAGTAGCAATGAGAATAATTTTATGGCTGGAGATCACCCCAACATGAGAAACTGTATGAAAGGGTCATAGCGTTAGGAAGGTTGAGAACCACGGACTTAGACATGAAGGTGTTTGTAAGGGTTAGCTGTGAGGACCAATAAGCTATAACATAAAGGGACTTCTGACCAAGCGTGCCAATTTAGAAAATTCCTAACAGGAATTACAAATGCCAGGAAGACTAGAGTGAAGTTTTTTTTTTTAAGTGCACAGAAAAATAAAACAACAACAACAAAACTGATACACATTCTGGCTACACTAGAGAAAATACTTTTGTTTAAATGTTCCTTCTATCATCCTCTACAAAGCCCATGTGCCTACCAGTCTAGGATAGCTAGCTTCTTCGGAGCATGTAGGTCTCCCAGGAAGTAACTGGCATTGAGGTGACATCCCTATAGATGCCAGTGTGCCTACTCTTATGACTATGGGGGGTCTTTCTTCGCCTATTAACTAAGCCTCCTCTACTTCTGGCCTCACTGGGACATTGCATATTTTACTCCCTTTACCCATACTTGATACTGCTTGGAAAAAGAACCCAACAATAACAAGAAGCTTAGGGAGCCCATAGTGGATGCTGAAGGGGGCTGACTTCTTGTGGCTTGCCAATGCGCCATCACACCTTATTCTGTCATTTTCTGTGCTAAAGTTAATCAGGGAAAGAGGATCAGGTCACAACAACTCCGTTTGTGCTTGTGCTCACTGTGTAGTCTGGTGAAGGTTTGGTGTACTCTGAAACAAGTGCACATAACCTGTCAACTACATTCCACAGTTTATACTGTGAGAGTAAAAAAAACACCTTTTGAACAAACTTGTCTCTTAATAGCCAGATCTAGTTGTTTTTTTTTTTTTCCTTTGTTATTGTTCTTAAGGATTTACTCGATTTTATTTTATATGTATGGATGTTTTAGCTGCACCTAGTGTGTACAGGATATTGTGTGGTACCTGTAGAGTCCAGAGAGGGTATCAGATCCCCTTGGAACTTGGGAGTTCCAGAAGGTTGTGGACTATCACATGGATGCAGGAACTTAGGTAACACTGGTTCTCAGCTAGAGCATCAGTTCCTCTTAACCACTGATCCAGCTCTCTGACTCCCTTGACTTCTTTGAAAGAGGCCAGGCTGGCTTCAAACCCCTAATCCTCCTGCCTCTGCTTCCTGAGTGCTGAGATTACAAACATTTTCTACCACATCCAGATAGATTGGAGATCTTTACAAACAACACAGTGGTCAAGCTGAAAATGTTAGAACCAGTCAGTTGTTCCTACAGTGCAGATAGTCTCGTGTTTTTGTGTGCCTGTCTGCTAGATTAGACAATTTTAGGTAAAGGGAGGTCATGTGAGTACCTAATGTTTTGGTTTGGTTTGGTTTGGTTTGGTTTAAAAGAAAGATCAATGCTTGGTCAGAACAAAAGTAACAAGCAAAACTGGACTCTGGCTTTAGAATGGCAGCTGGGACATTGAAGGCATCCAGGAAACAGGTTGGTCCATTAAATCTTCAGTCAGCATAGCCAATGAATAGATGGCCCACAGTAATCAGATCTTCCGTCCACATTGTCCTAATGCTGACGTGTGATTTTTTAAAAGGCCATTTCTACCCAGAGATAAAAAAGCAGATAAGGAGATGTTTCTTATTTTTTACTTTTTTTTTTTGAAATTACAAAACAGACAAAAAGAAAAAAAAATGAAAAATTTAGGAAATGCTATTATTATTTTTTAAAGCAAAATATAGTCTTCCTGAAGGAAAGCAGTCACTGACTTTCAGCAGCGTCATACATAACACAGGACTATTGCCAGGACCTGGGTAAAGCTTAAGTGTATCCTGGAGTGTCATGAATAATTCAGACAAGGAAAGGCCATTTCTGTTCCTTCTAAAGTATCTGGTTCTATTCACACCCATTGAGAAAACAAGATCAACGCGAACAAATTCACATTTGCCTTCTATTTAAAATAGCGTAAGGAAGATAATTTAAACGCCACAAAGTCTAAGCTTTTTCTCCTTATGCTTCAGAGTATAATTAGAGAGCTTAAGCTAGAAAATAGTGTCAATTCAGGGAGATCTTTTAAAGTTGAAAACCCATAAAAGCTGGAAGACCTTATATAAGTAATCAAAATAACAGCTTCCAAATAGATTCTAGAAAATGAAAGCTCAGATACTTAGCATTCCGTCAGCTACCAAAACATTTTTTTCAGGTTCATTTTATTTTATAATTTTATGTACGTATGTCCGTGGGTCAGTCTGTGCTCCCGTGCCAGTGCCGGCGGAGATCTGAAGTGTCTGATCAGTCTGTGGGTGGCGTTCCAGGTGGTTGTCAGCAGCAGGGTGCTGGTGCTGGGTTTCAAACCTGGGTCATCTGCAAAGGCTGAAAATACTGTTAATACAGAGGCATGGCTCCAGGCAAGCTGCAGAAAATATTAGTCCAAAAATGATCCAAATGGATCAAGCTACGGATGCTGTAAAGTAAGCACTTGCCCCATGCTAGCTGCTATCCTAAGAGCTTTATGTGTGTTAATTCTTACAGAAGGGCTGGAAATCACGAACGCACCAAGAATGGGCACTCTCAGGGCATGTGACTCAGCAGTGCTCAGCAAGACTTTCCTGATCTTTCAGCCAAAGAAAGACTTAACACAGTCATCTACCCAGTTGTTCCTTACACTTTGCCCAGTGCATCTTTATGCCATTTAAACAAAGCCATTCTAATCATCCCATGTGAACGTAAATTCCATGAGAAAACAGCAGTGCTTTGGCTGTTTACTGCATCATGCCCTTGGCCAGAAGTAAGTGGTGGCTGGAAAGTAGACTGAATGGGTTGTAGACAGATTGGTTTCTATGTCTGTCAATATAACCTGTGTGAAAGAATCGAGGTTAAACTGAAGTAGGGAGAACCGATTGCTTTGGACCTTCCTCATGAGAAAATTCATATGGCCCATGTGTCTTCAGATGTTCTTTTTGTTAAGAGATTTTTGTGCATGGCGTTCCTGCCCTTTTTAGGTAAAACACTAAGCTAATGTCTCAGGAATCCTTTGAAGTCTTGGAGGTATCTTGAACAAAGGAAGCCCTGACACAATAGAAAATAACTTGGCTCATTTAGCACACTATCAGCTTCCCCACAATTTAATCCTGAAAACAACCAGCCTCATAGTAGTGACATCTGAGAATTAAAAAAAATTAAAACTAGCAAAGGGTAGAGTCATCTGATTTACCAAAGAAACAATAGTCTTCCCTTGTAACTACACCTGTTTAGGGAAAAGGATTTTCTTAGGTCCGTTATGTTAGACACTGAAGGAACATCCTGAAATCTCTGACTTTACTTAGAAATGTGTCTTTTCAGATAAGATGTGGTCTGAAATCTGATTATGTTCTTGACTTCCTTTCTACCAGAGCTTTAATTCTATAAAATGAAGCAAACTGATTACAGTTTCCTCTCAATTATGCAAAAATTCCTTTCCCCTCTATATAAAGTATTTGGACTGTATTTTAAATTAATTTTTAGATTTATTAGCAGGACAGAAGATACCACCTTCTTATTTAATAAAAGCAAATGATAATCTAAGTCATAAATAACCTGGTGTAATTTGAAAAGTCATCATCCTTTTGACCCAGGGACCCGTTAGTGCTTCACAGTAGCTGTGATCCATTGAAGTCATTTGACTTAAGCTGTAGATTATCATGGGATGGTATATTGCTTCATAATCATTTGAAGCCCTAATTTTTTTCTTCCTTTGAAAGAAATCAGAAAAACATGCCCTCAGAAATCTTGTTTCCTCCCTTTGGAACTTGGATATTTATTTTCATAGCTGTTGGGAATGCAAAGATTAGGATCATGAACTTGACTCCTAAAGGATGTTCTGTCTGTGGACTGCCGGTTCCCACACTCCTCAGTGTTTTATTGCACTCGGCTTCTACGCCAGTCTGTGAGGAGAGGTCCTGCAAGTCCACAGTACAGAAAAGGACCGCAGGGCAGAGAGGATCCTGAGGGGCTTCAGCATGCAGGCAGGTGTGCCATCCTTTGGGTCACCTAACCAAAGGAGCTTTCAGCGTCAGAAAGAAGTAAGAAGAGTGTTGACTTGAAACTCAAGTGTTTCCTTTTCTAACTAAAAGCAAATCATTTCCAAGAAATCTACAGTCATTCTAGCTGATGCATCCCAGAGCAAGGGAGAATATTTTATCTGGCCAACAAACAGCGTGACTCCTTGGGTGACTTGCATATGAAAACTCAATTTCCCTCTGATCAAAGAATTAATTAATCAGTACATTCTCTGGGTAAATAAGTCAGTAGTCAACCTGGCAAATATAATACCAGGTGGCAAAATGATTTTAAGACTATTATCAGCATACTTGCTCAACGACATACCTGTACTATGAGTTCATACTTCTAAGTAAACGAGGATATCAAGGAATTGTCCTCTCTGGCAGATAAGCATGACCATATAAGAACAGGTTGTTTTTCATTTTCACTTTCAAGACTTTTAAAGCTAGTGTCTCGATTGTTGAGTTAATACAAGTGAGCTTGTCCCACCCTTTCTAATTCTATCTAGTTCTGAAAAGTTCTCAATAAAGGGAAGTAATTGAGGTGGGACCACAGTGGCTGGGAACATGCACTAAGGGGCTGGCTTCAAGTTCGCTGGGTTCAAGTTTTAGCTCTGCAAAGAGATAATCAATAAAGAAAAGTGGAGAATGAGAGAGAGAGATCCTAAGTTCTGGGTGCAAATTAAAGGAGATACCAGATGGAAATGCAAATATTGAAACTATAATTACATTTCTATTGTTGTTCTTCTTCTATTTTTAAGTATTCAACAGAATACTATGTAGCTCCGGCTGTCCTGGATGTCATCATATAGATCAGGTTGGCCTCAGACTCACAGAGATCCCCTGCCTTTACCTCCCAACCGCTGGTATTAAAAGCATGTGCCACCATGCCCAGCGGTAACTGTGTTTGAGTGTTAATATTTCCCACATTATTAATCTGTTTGTTTGCTCCTTGTACTCCTATCAGGGAACTACCACGTGTTTGTGGCAGAAGTGATGAGATGTTGGTTTAGGAATCCTTTAAAGGAGTTCAGTTCAATATAACAGGAATGCTCATGATGCAATAGAATATAGAAGGTGATGGTCTTATATACAGAGGATGCAAAAGTAACACATGGAACATCTGTGTCAGAGGAGATGACAAGAAAAGGCTCCTAGAAGAGAATTTTTTAAAGGATAAGGGAAGGAAGCTCTGAGAAATATGACAGGGGACATCCCACAGGATCGGTGTACACAATAAGAAAACAAGGAGTGAGTGTTACATAAATATCAGCAGTGATCTCTCTCCTTTTTTAATAGTTGTTGAAGAAATTCTTGATACTTGCTTTTCCAAGTGCCTAAACCCTCACTTAATCAAGGCCTGACTTTAATGGCATTTAAAAATATCATTAACGAGACTGGAAACCAGTGTAACCATGGTGGGAGACAGAATAAAAATTCTTCAAAAAATTACAACTACCCCATCTTGTTTTTTTGGAAGGGTTGCATTGGAGCTTGGGGGCCAGTGGAACAAGATCCCTGGGACTTATTTACCACTTCTAAAGTAAGCAAGACTTTGGGGTGTGAAGATCACAAAGATGTAGACTCTATATAATTCAGAGTACCATAATCTGACACAAGGAAAGTTCTATACATGTTAGCTGCTATAATTATTTTAGCCACCGTTATAGTCTATAAATGTTGCTGATTTCAGAAGTTCACAGAAAGACTCTGCTTACAGCTTGGTCCTTGACAGTCTTGCAAAGTCATGCAGGTAGTGTGAAGGGCCACCTCTACCTGCCCTCTTTGATGAGGTACATGGACAAATCCCAGCAGGCTTATGTAGTGCTCCTCTCAAGGATGCATCCTTGGGACAGTTGAAAGAAAAGATTCATGAGTGATCAAGTAGCAGGAGAGATGGTGATACTCTCAACCAGAGTGGGAAGAGATGGGTGAGGGTTTAAGCACTCAGGACTTGGCGTGCTTACTGAAAACGTCTTCATAAAGGCATCTAGCAAACAGCTAGGAATACTTCAGCTCTCAGGGAGAAGTGAAACAAATTTTGGGGCCAATGAAGGCTCTGATGTTGCCCACATGAAGAGAACAGGAACAGACTGTTGTCCACATATAGCTTGACTGTATTGCCTCTGTGGGATACATTTCCCCCATTGACGCTTGCTTGATCAACAAAAGACTGAAAACAAGCTTTTTTAGTTCCTCTTTAAAACATTATTTTGCACTACTTTATCTTTTAAATTTTTTTATTTATTTAAAATAAAATTATATAATGTCCTCCCCTCCCTGTCCTTTATCTGAACCTTCTTGTATTCACTTCCCGCTCCCTCCAAATTCATGGCTTCTTTTTATTTAATTATTATGGTTACATACATATGCAAATAATTATGTAAATGCAGTACACCATTAAATATAATTATTCGGTTTAATTAAGTCACATGTTCTAGTTGACACCATTTTTCCCATTTCCCCCATATGGTTTTAAAGTAAGTGATAATAATTTTTCCTTGTTTTAAAAGCAGAGAACTTGACTGATAGCTGCAATTACTATGAAGAAATAATGAATATTAACAAAATCAGCATATTAGCCAAATTTTAGTTATCTTGCTGTTAAATGTTGGACAAAAGTTGTTTGTTCTCCCCTGAATTAATATTGTAGGTTACGTTTCTTGCAACAACAACAACAGCAAAATAATAATAATAGTAATAATAATAATAAAGAAGAAATGAAAATATTTAAATGATAAACTATTTGAAAACATTTGGTGCAGATCAAATGGAATGCATACTCTGATTGTGTACAGCTGAGACTGGTGTATAAAAACGAGATGTTAGCTGTGGCAAGCTGTGGTGGTGCGGGGCCTGGGAGGAGTCAGGAGTGGACAGTCACAAGGTTAAGCCCAGCCTGGGCTACATAGCAAGATTCTGTACTACACACACACACACACACACACACACACACACACACACAAAGGTGGGGGAGAGAACTGACCCCTGCATGTTGTCCTCTGACCTCCATATATGGTGCAGTAGCATGTACATATATATATATACATATATGTGTATGTATATGCATGCCCACACATGTGCACTCACAAAAACATGCATGTACAATAAATAAATGTAAGTTAAAAACTAAAAATCAATAAAAAAAAAAACAAGTTAGAAGGGGGAAGGAAATAGAGAGGGAATAAGGAATCGAAGGAGGGAGAGAGAGAAGGAGAGAGGGAGGGAGGGACAGAGGAAGGGAGGGAGGGAGAAGGAAAACAAGCCCTCTGTCATCCTTATAGCAGTGAGTTCATTGGAAGACGCACACTGATTCTTCTGGCTGTGTGAATTCCCTGGTGACTAGCTAGAGTGCTGCCCTTAGGAACTGTTCGCAGTCATGTGGACAGTCACACAGCATCAGAGAGAAGTGACCAACCATTCAGAGGGCACACATACGGAACAGAATATGGCTGATCTTGCCTGAACCACTTTAAACAAGTACAAGGCAAAGACGGGGTTTGCATGCAGTGACCCTGTATGCAGGTGAGCAGGGCATGGAAAGAACAGGAAGGTGATGGATGGGTCTGACCGAAAGAACAAAAGTGTAAATGAGGCTTGGTGTGTTGTGGCCATTGAAGTCACATGAACTTGGGATTCTTTCCAGCTCCTTGATTTTTTAAAATTATTTTATTTATTTATTTATTTATTTATTTATTTATTTATTTATTTATTGGCTTTTTGAGACAGGGTTTCTCTGTGTAGCCCTGGCTGTCCTGGAACTCACTCTGTAGACCAGGCTGGCCTTAAACTCAGAAATCTGCCTGCCTCTGCCTCCCAAGTGCCAGGATCAAAGGCTTGCACCACCACTGCCTGGCCAGCCCCTTGATTGTTAACTCAGAATATACGTACCGATTCTTGGACGGCTCCAGCTTTCTTCTCTACTCATGGATGTTAGCAGTCACCTTTTAGCATCACACATTAAGACATATGTTATGTTTGAAACATAATGAGATGTTTGTAAAGGAAAAGTGTGATGTAAAATGACTGACTGTGGAGCAGGGATTCATTCAGTCAAGACCTGTTACCAAGTGGTCACTCTCCTAAGATAATGGGTACATAATGAAGTTTGGCTAGGTTCAGAACAAACAGCTAAACCAAAATAGCTACATAATAGAGATTAAAAATGCATTTCTATATTAAAGAAATATATAAAGCAATAATATAAAACTTAACCAGTTTCAATGATTACCTTGTTCTTAGATTGCTATAGTCTCCTGTAAAGCTTAAAGAAACATCTCCAGGAGTGCAGTCGTGCATCTCTATATCTTCTGGTCCCTATTGGACTGTTCTCCTCACTAAGGCCCACTGTTCTTTCAACACACAAAAGGAAGGAAGGAAGGAAGGAAGGAAGGAAGGAAGGAAGGAAGGAAGGAAGGAAGGAAGGAAGACAGGCAAGAAAAACAGACAAGAAAGAAAGAAAGAAAGAAAGAAAGAAAGAAAGAAAGAAAGAAAGAAAGAAAGAAAGAAAGAAAGAAAGAAAGAAAATATATATTGGGCTAGAACACAGTCAACCACTGCTCTTGACGACCTGACATCACATGTGTTAACAGAAGCTAGAATCTAAGTCCATCGAACTCGCTTACAAATGCCTGTACTCATTTTCTAGCCTGCTTTCCTGCTTATCTCTGTTTTCTTGGGCTGATCTAAAACTTAGTCTTCAGTTCACATGGTACTAGAGCTTTTGTGATCTTCAGAGTAAGTCGGGTAGTTAAAATTATGTCAACAATTCTTATAGTTTATTCTAATGGCTGCCATCCGTTGGATTCTGCATCAGATAGCATGGCAAATTCTTTAAACATCTCTCAGTGACTATTCACAAAAACACTCCAAGAAAGGTATTATTCTCACCTTACAGAAGTTGACATGGCCTCAGAGATATCGGACGACTTGCACAGGGTCACACATATGGGGAGAGTGTGACTCAAACTTGGGTCCTTGATGTCCCAAACCCTGTGCTCTCAGTGGTTTTCAAAGCTGTCTACTTGTGGGGGTACAGGCTGGCCCAAAGAAAAAGTTAAAATTTACATTTTATCATTCGCCCTATGGTTCTATACATGGGTTCTACAGAAATATTTGCTTAGAACCAAATATCAATTTTCCTCTTCAAAGATCCCAAATAGATAACAATAAAAAGAGGCAGGTAATCAGAATCTAGGATGTCAATAATCGTTTTTTTATATTCTGAAATATAGATGATTTTTACTTTTCTTTCTTTTATATTATTGGTTGTCTATATTTGGGGGCAGGGCATCTTATATATCTCAGGCTGACCATTAATATCCTATGTATTCATATCCTATGTATTAATAGCCTATGAATTCATGTCCTATGTATTCATATCCTATGTATTAATATCCTATGAATTTCCAGTCCATCCTTCTTCTTTTCTCCCAGATGCTGGGATTACAGGCCTGTTTCACCACACCCAGTTTTACGGGTTGCTAGAGATCAAACCGAGGGTTTGCTGCATGCCAGCCAAGTAACCTCTACTGAGCTACATCCCTAGCTCATTTGCCCATACTTTAAAGAATCTAGTTCAAGTTCTAAAAATTTAAAAATAACGAGATACACCTAAAATAACCAAAGGAAATCTATGAGACTCCAGTTGACATTTAGATAGCTAATTACGATTTTACAAGACAAAGCAATAGGGAAAAAAAAAGGTTAAACTATCTGCATGTAAATGCTTTATCAGTTCCATTTATTTTTAAAATTGGCATCCGTGGTAATTTAAGAGATTATGTGTACCACTGGGAAGTTGATAGCTGCTAACTTGATATTCTGTGTGCGATGTCAGCAGCCCCCCCGTGTTTGCTGGCAATGAAGACTTACCCTGGATTAACAATGATTCGCTCTACTTGGGAGCTGAGTAAGTTCAAATGGAGTTCAGAAATAATCAACAGCTTGTACCAATGCACAGGTCAAAAATAGTTCTTCTTGAGCATAGAAGACCAATCTACACTGGAAAGCATGTGTCTTTGGAGAAAACCCTTCTTACTGTCTTCACATTTTGAGGGTGGTATCAAGTACTATAAGCAGAAAGTTAGCACACTAGCTTACGTAGGTTTCATTACTCAGGTAAGCACTAACATGTTGGGGAAGAGAACTCATCCCACCCCTCTACAGAAAGAAAAATGAACTAGGACTGTAGCTCAGTAGAAGAACCTGCCTAGCATGTATGCATGAGCCTTTGGCTGTAATCCCCATTACCAAAACTAATAATAATAAAATAAAACAAAGCATAGTAATCGAATGGGTTTTTCAGAAGGTTTTGGTGCACAGCTTACATCCTTATAAGGCTCGGCTGAGGCTAGCTGTGCCCCTCCTTCCTCCCTCACGGGTTTGTCATCAACACAAGTTAGGTGTCATCATGAACTAAGATATCTTACTACGTGAGCAGGTGAAGGTCCGCTCCCCTGTGTGTCTTCTCTTCTCCTTGCCTGATTCATGAATGGACGAGTCTGCATAAACAAGACATTTTTGCTAAGTGTTTACTGTGTTAGCAAATATGGTTCCAGTATTTCCTTCTCATGTAGGTGATCGATGTATGCATGCCTTTGGAAGGTAGTAAGCTGTGCCCTTTGGCAAAGGTCTGCTCTTTCTAACTTGAGTAGAGGTAGGTGGTTTTAAAGTTGTGTTAAAAGCAGCAAGCTTTCAGAAAGAATACATTAAGGCTGTTTACAGAGATGGTGATTTTAATAAGCACCAACATTTCATATTTTTAAAAGTACAGTGATTTTCTTGTATTGCTTCTGTTCCCCACTCATGGACTCCAATTGATTACTCAAAATTTTCAGAAGTCCAACACTGGAATATTCATACTGAGCACCGGAGTCATCCTGTTGGCCCATGTATGAAATGAAAGTGACTTTACTGGTGCAGAGTCAATGCCTGGTAACAAATGTTGCTCATTCCTGCAAATGTGAGCCGTCATTTAACTGGGTCCTGGGGGATAAACATATTTTAGAGTCTTTGAGAACCAAGAGGCACTTTCTGTCAGCCCAAGGGATTGGTGCAGGAACAAGGATATTAACATTCCTAACATTCAGATTCTAAAATTCTTTTTCTGTGACGAGAGGGGAGGGGGTATTTAAGTGTAACTGGCTGCATCAATCACAAATAAAATGAGAGTCTATATTGTCTCTCTCTCTCTCTTTTTAATGTAGAAACCATTGCAATTTTAGAGGCATCCATCTCTTTGGGTATTTTGCAATTATCTCTGAATTCTTTAGCCCTTATCCATTGTAGACAAGTCATTAGAAATGACACAGAGCCTTGTATTTTACTTGGAAAGCCACAATGAGTAGCATGTAAGTAAAAGAATTCGGACTGTTTCAGTTGGTCTTTGTGAGTACGGACAGTTCTTAGTTCCCTCCTAATAGACTTCTGGTATACCTCCTTCATTGTTCATAGGTTTTGCATGTTTATCTCAGTGCTGGTTTCTCTCAGGACAAGTTAACAGAACCACTAGAGCAGTGGGTGGAGATAAGTGTAATCAGGAGTAAAGCTCTGTATGTCCTTGAAAGCTGTAAAATTAGACATGCTTCTTTAGCCTGGAAATTAGCAAGTGCCATTCCTAACCCTTCCCAGTAGGATGAGTTCACTGTTTTGCAGCAAAACACAAGCAGCAAATGAATCTGGTGCCATGGAAATAGTCACTCTGACTTCACAGCAGCTCAAATTTGACCTAGTTCCTATGTGGGAAGAAACTTCAGAGTCAAATGAAATTTCTAAATACACTGGGAAACAGTTAGAAATGGCCCAGAAGCAAAACTGATGAAACGCACCCTCATCTTAATCATGTTTATGAACTCTAAATACTTAAACAGGAATGGGCTCAAGTATTACATTAATAATCAGGGTGATCCATTATTTTTTCTCCTTTAAATGACTCTATTGTAACAAATGGATATTTTCTGAAGACACACTGTTACTTAACCCCTTTAAAAGAAGAGCTAGAAGAGAATGATAAATAAAATAACGAGTTTATTTATTAAGCTACATTTGCACATTTTCTTACGAAATGAATTTAATTATCTTATTTATTACATATAATCACTAAATAATATATGTCACGCCCTGTGTAGTTACGTGATGTGCAAGGTACCATTATGAATATTATTTTATTATTCAGTTGATAAACTGAATGAGGATAAATAATGAAAATATTATGCCTTTATTTTTAATAACTCCATCACAGAAACGGAAAACTCTGAGTACCTCTGCAGTTCATTCATCTGGCTAAAGTGAGTGAGATAAATGAGAATGGGGGTCCTCTACAGGGCTGGTTGGAAGTAGAAGGAAATCAATTCATTTCCTCTGAAAAAAAAATAATAATAAATGTATCTATTAGTCATCTCAGGGCAGTACAAATGTAGTCCTCAAAAACAGACCTTAAGCTGATTTTTGAGGATTAGAAAAAGAGCAGTAATTTTATATTTACCGACAAAGGAAGAAAAAAGAACAAAAACAAACAAACAAAAAACAAATACATTACAACAGAGATGACCTGAGCTGGTCTGGATCAGTAAGTTAAACACCTGAGAGAATCACTGGAGTTTGTTACCCTGGAATCCTGTATCCACTGGCTCCTGTAACCCTGGAAACCTGTATCCACAGACTCCTGTTCTTATGTTTATAGGCCATGGTGTTTGTTACAACTTGAAGTTTCCAGTACCTTTGTAGCTACCCAAAATAGAAGGTGGTGCCTTGGTCCATTTTGGAGATTCAAAGGTGTGTTCAAATGTGTGGGAGTCTTTTAAAGAGGTCAAGTGGGTGGATCCTAATCTAGTAACATGAACATAGAGTTCACGTTACAGGATGATGACAGAGCTGCCAGAGGGCACTGCTCAGGATGGGTAGAAGGATGGGCACCATTCGTCCTGGCCTTTCTAGTTCCTCCTTCCCTTACCCAACATTGTAGATGCAAGTCTAAGGACAACCCAAATTTTGACCTTTTTAATCCGTCTTTGCAGCTAGGTTTGATTGCACGGTATAACTTTTAGACTTACCAATAAATAATCCTCAAATAGATTATTTCAGCTGATACTTTTTTTTTCCAGAATCATTTGACAAAGTATCAATCACATTAACAGAAATTAAGGTATCTCTGAGAATTACCTCACTTCTTAAATCATTTGTCATAACATTTTCTCCTCTGATAACTGACTCTGAGATCATTTTGCCCTACTTGAGTCCCTTCATTCAATGTGCCTCGTTTTTTAACTTAAGCACTCCAAATTTTGTCTTTCTCTTTAGAAGATATTCTATTCCTCCTGTCTCAAATTGTTGCGGTTCTCACTGTCTGTGCTGCTGGTGTCTCTTTTCCCTTCTCCATAGAAGCCTCTTTTTATTGCTCCATCGAAGTTAGCACCGGATACTTAAATGAGCTGGCTGTTGAGCCCAGCAAGTTCATCGGGGTTTGAACAGCAAGTCTCTATCAAGGCTTTTTCTTAAGAAAAAAAAAAAGGCAGCATTTGGCAGTGGAGCAGCCCTGATGTACTTGGCAGGAATCCACAGGAACCTGTGGGGACACCAGCCCGTCCCAAATAAGTGAGCAGTGCTGTTTGTGTTCTTCTGTCCCAACAGGAACGATGGCCCTCAGCCCCTCACTCAGTACTGCTTTTCCTATGCATTCATCCTGCACACTCCAGTTTCCAAAAGGTGAAACCTCATTGGCCTCAGATGTTTCTTCCGATTATCATTTAAGATTACATGAAAAGTGACATCCATGGAAAGTCAAAAATCAGTCCCGAGAGTCTCCAGAATGTGTCAGGTTTTGTGATGTGCTGTATTTAGGGAAACCATACTAATTGTATCTATGGATAGGTCTCACTGGATTTTGCAGTATAAATAAGTAAATAAATAAATAAATAAATAAATCATAAGTTCATAAAGTGGGGATGCTGGCGAGGGACACAGAATAGAGGTAGAGGAGTGGACAGAAATCAGAAGTGAGGTTCATACAAAATGCTTCTGAATTTAATTAAGACAGACAGCACTCATAGCAACCAAAGGTAATTTCTATCTTTCTACAAAATAAGAAAAATGCAGGTGATTGTGTATGTGTGTGTGTATCACAAGCCCATTTCACGATGCTATTTATAAAACCCCCAGATAGTATGACTGTCAATGGGATAACCTTTCTCTGCTCTTTATAGATGACCACTCCTCTCTAAGTCCTGTGGGGGACAATGGTTTTTATTTACCATTTATTAGATCTCCTCTCTGGTATATCTATTCAATTAGCCAACATCTGTTTTCACTTAAGTCTTTTATTTGTTATTAATTATTGCTGGCATTTTAATAGCCCTTTCATGTTAGCCCTCTATTCGACAATGAATCCACTCATCACCTTTAGCAACCAGGCACTGTACACAGAGATGGCTGCCTTCAACTTTTTAATGCTTTTATTTATTATTTGTGGGTGGGGGTATGGGTAAACATGCTTATAGCCCAGGTAAACAGGGCTTAAAGGATTCAGTTCTCTTCTCCCACTATGTAGGTACCTGGGACAGAGCTCAGGTGCTGACCCATTGAGCATCCACTCAATGGTCTCCATTCAAGCTTTCAAAAGGAAGCTCCTCTCCTCAAAGAGCTTCCAGTCTCTTAGGACAGAGCCAAACAGCTGCCATGATAGTACTTCTCTTTCTACAGCACACATTTACCTAGAGTCACTTTTCACTCTCTCATTTAATTCTTTCAAAGGGCTCTCAAATAGGTAGACACAGTTGTCTGCATGTTATATTTTATCAAGTAACTATCCCCAAAATAGCATGGTTTGCCACTGGGGAAGCAAAGCCCAGAGCCCAGCACTGTCTGATTCTAAAAGGATACACTCCTCTCTTTCGGAAGGTAATCACCACCTTGGTAGGCAGGTCTTGGTCTTCAGCTATCATTAGTTATAATTACTGTCACCCAACATAGGCTAGTGTGTGTTTGTAACAAGATGTAAAGGGTTATAAATCCTCAAAGTGTCTGATAGATTCTCCTCTGCTTTCTACAAGCTCTTCTCTTTGATACCAAGAGCATTCCGCTTCAGCCTTCTTAGCATATGAGATGGCAAAGTCATTGATTTGAAAAAGGCTATCCCATCAACCCCAGGACAAAACTAGGGAGGAGATGAGAATTCCTTAATCTGGTTGCTGACTACTCCATGAACTCTTATTTAAAACTGAAACAAGAAAACAAAGCAAAACAAGACCCAGAGTGTGAGCTATCTGAAATGAATTATCAGGAAGTTAAACTCAGTATTCAGGTGTGTCCAATCCTTTTTCCCTCCAGCAAACTAAAGTGCATAAACTTTTGAAGCTAAATGATACATTTAGAAAGCAGCTTTCTATATAGCTTTTGAAAATTGCTATCTAATGATTACTGGGTGCCAGAAGTGACTTTACCTGCACAATATTCTTCAATTCACTATAAAGTGTTCTCAGGTCAGGAATGGCACCCCATTTCCAAAGTGAAGGAATTAGGGCTCAGATGTTCCCAAATCAAGGAGTGTGGAAGAATTTATCTCTGAACTCTGCTGAGAGTCATGACTTTTAACTACAGTGCTGTGAATCACCAAAGTGAATGAAGATAAGCCATAGCAACAACCACCACTTGGACAGCACCTACTGTGTGCCAGCATGGACAGCACCTACTGTGTGCCAACATTGACTGAACAGCTTTCCATATGTATTAAATCATTCTTACTGCACAGCAATCAAATTGGTAAAACGCTGCTGTGTTTCCTATCTGTTGTTAAGAATCTGTCCTGGCTAGTTTTTATGTCACCATGACACAAGCAAGAGTTACCTAAGAGGAGTAAACTTCAACTAAGAAAATACATCAATATATGGGGGCTATAGGCAGTTTTGTAGCACATTTTTTTAAATAAGTGATTGATGGGGGATGGATCAGTCCATTGTGGGCGGTTCCATCCCTGGGCTGGTGGTCCCCGGCTCTATAAGAAAGCAGGTTGAGCAAGCCATGAGGATCAAGGCAGTAAGCAGTACCCCTCCATGGCCTCAGCATCAGCGCCTGCCTCCAGGTTTCTGACCCTTTTGAGTTCTTGCCCTGACTTCCCTCAGTGGATATGATTCCCTGAATCATATCATGATTCAGGATATGTAAGCCAAATAAAACCTTTCCTCCTCCAGCTACTTCTGGTCATGGTGTTTCATCACAGTTATAGAAACCCTAAGGCAACACCCCAAGCACGGGTGTCAAATGAGCCACAACAGTCAGAAACAACTGTCGGAGTCTACAGTAGCAGCCGGGTTCTTCAGCTTTTACAAAGTATAAAAACCAAAACCCATCCTGGACTCAATGCTATACAATCAGACGTGTTATAATTTATCCTCATTCCTTCAACAAAGGTCTTTAATCAGAAACCAAAAACCAACCAACCAACCAACCAAACGAACAAGCAAAAAAACCTCAAGACTCTTTTGAGTCTTATAAACTCTATAATTCCTGTGTACATCCTCACATTTATTGATGGGAAACAGTGAGCTTCCTAACCCAATATAGTTTCACCTCAGTTATGATGTAATATAGTTTCACCTCAGTTATGATGTAATATAGTTTCACCTCAGTTATGAGTGGCAGTATCCACTGTTCCCAGGCATAAGTGGAGCTGTTCTGGCTGACCTGGAATAAGTTTTCAAACTGTCTTTTTTATAACAAGGAAAAATCCTGTCTTTTAATTTAGATTTTGAAAGCTTGGGGTAAGTGACCCCCATTCAAAGTTTTCTAAACAATGATCTGGCCATGTTCACCAAGAACAGGATAAACACTGGGTTCCTGTTCTGGGTTTCCTGACAATTAGCACCGTGTTCTTAGTCCTCTTGGCGTCAATAATCACTAAATGTCGGTTTTCAGAAGAGCCAACCTCTTTACGGTGCTAAGAAAGAAAAAGAAATGATACCACATTTGAACCTCCTACAGCTCCCCATTGTGACTGTGTTTCCACGTCTTTCTTTACTCCAGTGGGCCTGAAACCTAATGCAGGAGCTGTTGTCAGTCGTGTTGATATCTAGACATTGCCCTTCTGAGTCTATTTTTACCTGATATCTTAATGGTAGGCCTAATAGTCCCTGCTATCTTCCAGCCAGCCTGATGTAATAAAGTTGTTCTCAGATGGTTGTATTTGCTGATTTTAACTGTAAGAAGCAGTCTAACTCCATGCAGCTATGAAAGCCTTAGAGAGGCAGGATTTGCTTCAGACAAGGAACACAGACTAAGGCAGCCTGGTATGTACTTACCTCCATTTCCTGGCCCCTAGCATGAGCTTCCTGGGATAGCAGCCAGCAAAGCCAGCCTCCTACAAAACCCAGCAATGCTTCTGTTCAAAGTAGGAGTACAGAACAAAATGGCCTGGAACCAAAATCAGCCCGCTGGGGAGATTTTGTGTTGCTACTGTGTGTGTGATGCTCTCCATGTCGTGTAGCTTATTAGACAGGGGAAACACAAGGAAGTATGGGAGAGTGAGTTTCTAACCAGGCATACTCTCCAGACTCCTTTGTAAAGAAGAAAATGAAAAATGGGTCCTCAGTGTAAGAAAACAGTGTGGCCCACAAACATGTTCTATAGTGTAATTATTCTAAAGTATAATTAACAAACATGGAATGTTGACTTGATTGTAAAAAAAGAAAATGACTCAAGGGGTTCCTCAACCAAAATCATCTTTAGAGAAAGAATCACTTAATGAGAAAATGCAGGCCCTGGCTTGCCGGATAAAACTGTGAACATTTTCTAACACTAAGATGTCACCTCTTACTGCTGTCTGAACATAGCACTGAAGGCAGGTTGGAAACCCTTCCCTGTCTGCCTCTCTAAACCAGTCTAAACTAGTTCAACCCCAAGAATATAAAGGAATATTCCACAATTCCATTATTTTTTGTAAAAGTGAGTTAAGATTACTCGTTTCTTAGCACTGTACAACTCATTCCTGCTGTTTCCTTTTGAAACAGAAGCATTGCTGGTTTTTGTAGGAGGTTGGCTTTGCTGGCTCATGCTGGCCCTCCCCAAATTCTTTGTGTAATGATGTCAGGAACGGGAGAGAGATTGTAGACATACCCAGCCAACAAAGGAGTTCACAAAAAGCCACCAGTGACTTGGTCGAGGCATGCATCACCTCGGCCCCGTCTGTTCATCTGAAAAAGAAGGGGACCAATGCGCAGCATTGGGTCACGGGTAGATCTGTATCTGGGTGGATAAGCATGCGACAGGCTGCAGAAACAGGGAGGAAGACTTTGGTAAAGGGAAATCATAACATAGATGATACTCACACATCCCACCTACACTCATGGGGAGAAGCTTTTACTATGTACTTAATAAAATGGGTTTGTTTATTTGTTTCTGAGACAGGATCTAGCTATGTAACCCAGTCTGGCACTGAACTTGCTCTTCCTCCAAGTCTTCCCATGTACACCCCCAGCCCCGCTAACTTTTGAATGGTGGTCAACTGGTCAACTGTTCATTATACTTAATCTTTATGAGTTACAAGGACACTTTTATTCCTTTCTGTGTTCTCTCTCTCTCTGTGTATGTGTGTGTGTGTGTGTATATGTGTGTGTGTGTATATGTGTGTGTGTGTGTGTGTGTGTGTGTGTGTGTGAGAGAGAGAGAGAGAGAGAGAGCTGAGAGACTGTGTATTATATGTGTGTGGTCTAGTGGGAAATGCCAGCCTCCATTTCTCCTATACATTTATTTAATAATAATTAACACACAAAAACTTTGAGACTTCAAAGGGATTGTGAATTTCTCCCACCAACAAGTACCCAGCTAGGTTACAGTGGATGCCACTGGGGCATCCTCTATTCTCAAGTTCTGACACCATGTAGAGTCTAGATTCTAGACAATAGAATCAGCTGTTATAGGCCATGGGGCTCCGTCCCCAAGCTTTCTGACCTTCAGGCATCTGTCGTAAACGCCATACATCTCTACCTAGCTTATGAGCTATCAGTTCCAGATCAGCATCTCCACCTCCGCTGCTTTTGTTCAGTTAATTTTCTAGAGTGAAACAAGGCCTCAGGGGAAACATATTAACTAGTTTATTGTGAGTGATATAAAAAGGATACAGAGAAAGGAACACACATGTAGGGCAATAGTTAGGAAAGAGCACACTCCCTCCAGGAACCTCCCCTTTTCAGCTGTCCATAAACTCTCTGAACTCTGTCCTTTATCCCTTCTAGAGGCTTCATTGCTTAAATATGCACAGCTGATTAAATTATTGGCCACTGGTGTTCAATTAAACAAACCCTTAACCCCTTTCCTTTCCTTTCCTTTCCTTTCCTTTCCTTTCCTTTCCTTTCCTTTCCTTTCCTTTCCTTTCCTTTCCTTTCCTTTCTAAACAGAGATTAGAACTTACAGTCCCAATCCTCTAACCCTGGCATGAGAAGCCCCCACACTGAAGCTCTCCAGTGATAAACAGATATCGGTTGCCTCTGTAGCATGCAAAGAGATCCCAAAGATCTCAGGACTAGTGGCCAGAAATCAGGAGTAAAAATCCACTTATATTTCATATGCAAAATGAACCTATAGGATCCCATAATGATAATTGCTGAAATGTGCCATGGGTCATTGAGTTAATTTATTCATTTATTTAATGGCTCAGAAAATATATTTTCATCCTGCCCTGTGATGATCTCAGTATATTTTACATATTATCAAAGAACATATAAAAAGATAACACATTCTAAAATATTGTCAGCCTGTGCCAAGCATTTCTGAGTCCAGTGACACATAGCTCCTTTGTAATACACACAGTAAAGACCACTTCCTAGATGACCTCAACGAACCTTTGACTCCTCCTTTGCAGCAATGGCCACCAAATTTCTCCTTTCTCCTTCAGTGGCATTGATTTGCCCCTTTGCCAGAAGACAAGATTACATGTCCTCTGGTTTCTAAAGATTTGTTTACCAATTCATTTGTGGTTCTAACCAATGTATAAATCAAGTGAAAAAGCATTTCAGATCAAGAGAGGAGACTGGTATGACTGTTGTTGGTAGCATTGTTGTTACAACTTAATTCATGCCTAACTCTATGTTTAGAAACTTCCCTTTTAAGCATCAGGCATGCTGTGCAGAAAAACAATGGTATAACTACCTAGTAAAACAAAGAATAATAGATCTTTCTCTCAATTATAAGAAATATTTCTTAGGGGCCCCTTCTGAGGGGTTCATCCACTCAGCAGAATGTCAGATGGTTCTTAGAAAAATCTGGAGATATTATTTATGTATATACAGACAACTGAATTCAAATTTATTTTAAAAATAAATACAAATTATGTAGACAACATAATTTATTAAATCCAAGAGAAACACACGACATTTGCCTCTTCTAACAGATTTTTCACTAAATATGTAGGTATAAAGAAACGTCCCAAAAGTCTCTGTGGTTAAAAATATCTGCTTAGTTAAAATATTCAGTAAGACTTGGTAGTGGTGGAGAGGGGGTGTTTTTCATAAGAAACTTTATTTTACAAGTTCTGGTAGATATATATAAGAAAAATGCACTTGTGTTGCTTAATATTTTAAGGAATTTATTAAATCATTTATCCATCCAGATGGTGTGGAGGACTTACTTTATGCCAGGGGCAGACCTAATATCCATGGTGATCACTCTGCCTAAAGGAAAAGGTGAAGAAAATGCAGCAGGGAGCACCAATGGGTCAATCCCTACAATAAATGATTTGACCTAGCAGGGAAGGAGGACTAATGGCTCTTTAAGACATAAAAATGAGCCAAGTGGTAGTGGCAGCCTCAGTACACACGTTTAATCCCAGCACTTGGCAGACAGAAGCAGGTAGATTTCTGAGTATGAAACCAGCCTGTTCTGTCAGAACAAGTTCCAGGACAGCCTGTCCAGAAAAAAAAACAAAAAGAAGGTAAGGAAGAATAGGAAGGAAGGAAGGAAGGAAGGAAGGAAGGAAGGAAGGAAGGAAGGACAGGAAAGAAGGAGGAAGAGAAGGAGGAAGGGAAGGAGGAAAGGAGGGAAGGTGGAAGAGAGCAAGAAGGAAGGAAGGAAGAAAGGAAGGAAGGAAGAAGGAGAAGAGAAGAAGAAAAGAAAAAGAAAGAAGGAAGGAAGGAAGGAAGGAAGGAAGGAAGGAAGGAAGGATTAAAATGAGAAAACTTTACCTATCTGTCTATCTGTGTGGGCCACTGAAAGCCTTTCTGAGGAAGGACATGGTGACCTCTGTATAGCATTGATGGTTGAACAGGGCATGGTGGTGTTCCAATCCAAGAACATCATATATGCCAGGGCACTGGGAGTTCTGTTCTATCACCCTCTGCCTCATTGCTTTGAGTCAGGGTCTCTCCCTGAACCTTGAGCTCAGTAGGCCCCAGGAACCTCCTGTCTCTGGTCTTCTCTCTCCTAGCTCTGGGGTGCTAGCACTCATGAGACCATGCCCAGCTTGTTAGGTTGGTACTTCAAGATCCAAACTCAGGTCTCATGGTTGCCCAGGAACATCTCTTAACTCTCTCTCCAGCCCCTCAAGTGGTGGCGTTAAAAACAGCAAAGTTTTAATTAGAAAACTGAGTTTTAACAAAAGTTTAAGAAGTTGTTTTTAAAAAACTTGCATCTGATAATATTAGCTTGTTAACCTCTCATGGAAGATCTTAGCTTCACTTGGTAAAACCAAGTCTCAGGGCATGATGATACGTATGGGCACAAAATAATCTTCTGAAAACCATAACTTACCATACCACCCACAACTAGGCAGTGGAAGTAGCCAGAAATATGATGTGATAAACTCTCAGAGGAACTTACACAACCTGAATAGAAACAGATTCTAAGGCTGGTAAGGAGTTTCAGTTTAGCTCAGGATACAAGTGTGAAGGAGGGCTTTGAGAGTGGTCAGGCCCATCCTGGGCCTCAGTTTCCCAACTCAGAGGCCATTGACGCTTGCTTCTTCGGTGCACAGCAGACCCAAGGATGGCCTTGGACAGACGGTGACTGCAGTATAAAATGAAGAGTTGTGTTTTTCTTGCACACTCTTTAGGTTGATGAGGATGGATGGCACAAGCAACCACACTTACCTCCCACTTTATTTTACAGTCTTTTGCATGCCTTCCTTTAATTCAGCTCTATCAGATTTCTGCAGTGTCTGTAGTGGGAGAATTTGATTGACATTCTTCTCAATACAACCTTGAAATGGGTGCCAGTGCTTTGGAGAGTCTCGCTGCCCCAAACACTAAAGCATTAACCTAAGAGAATGACACATTGTTCTCCCGGATTAGACATTGTCACTCAGCTGAGGGAGGCCATGAAAGCCCTCAGGTGGCTGCAGCACAGTTTACTTTTCTCTGAGGGTGAACTCTGGAAAACAATATTCCTGGGAAAACGACCTTCACTTCCTTCCTCCAGAGGTTCACCCCAAATAGTAGGAAATGAACGATGACTAAGAATTCTTGAGTTCTCTTGAGAAAAGAATTTTTACAAGTCTGAACTACACGAATTCAAGAAGCTGCACAGAAAAGTTCTTGGAAATCATCATGCTATCTAAAAATAATTACTAAATGGAGCCACACACATTGGCCAGTGACCCATTGCAAATTTTTTAAGTTTTTTTTTTTTTTTTCTAAATTTATCCCCCAATACACACTAAAACAAACCACCTGAAAAGCAAGGGCAGCGGTGAAAGGCTGGCGGTGGGAGGTATTTCTTGATCGCCTCTGTCTGATTTGTTGTGCTGTGATAGGATGGACCCAAAGCCACCTATGTGCTAGGCAAGTGCCATGCCACAGAGCTACCCAGTGGAAAGTCCTGAAGGTTGCCAGTGTGAGCCCAGATGGCCTTTTCCAGTGATGATTTATTTTTATGAAGTTCTGTGGAACACGGAGCACTCCGGGGCCACTTGCAACGGTGAGGAGGGTATTTGAAAGGCTGGTGAGGTTATTCAGACTCTAAACTGGCATATTCATTTATTTAGGCTGGGACAGCGGTATAGGAAAGAGTGACAGAAAGTCTCTCTCTCTCTCTCTCTCTCTCTCTCTCTCTCTCTCTCTCTCCCTCTCTGCCAAATCATATATCCTTTTTACCAGTGGTTCTAATTGGGGTGCTATTTGAGTTAGCAATATTCTTCTAACCTGCTAGGATGGTTTGGTCTATGTAAACTGTGTCTCAGTGAACACTGTTCTAATACAGCATTGACCTCAGCATCGTCTAGATTCTTGCTGGGTATTTGGAGGAAGACAAGAAAATGCACATGTGAGCTGCTGCCCTTCAACATTTTCTTCTACTTTGTGTCCACTAATCTCCATCCAAGATCCTTCCTACTCTCAGGTCACAAACCTATTCTGTGCCTATTCAGAACGTGTGACATTCGGTCACTATGGAGGCAACTGGTCTCATTTTGGATCTTAACTGGGATTCTCATGGCTAGGATCTACCTTCTTTCTTAGAGCCCACATCTCTGCCCAGATATTTTGCTTACAGTTCTTACATCTCTAAAACAATTAAGGGGCTCATTTAAATATAATCACTGATGAATTATTCAAACCTGAGGTATTTACAAAAGAAAAGTGTGAATGAATGTAATTAGTGTCGCTGTTGAGATAAAAGTCTCAGTAGTTACATAGGAAAGTCGGAATTGCCCATCCTCTACCATTTTAAAATATGCTCAAGTCTAATTTATTCTCCCAGACGTTGAGTGTGTTGAAAGGAGCTGTTTGGATCCAGGCTCAGGATCTTTGGAGAAAAAAAGACTTTGGTAAGACACAGCATACAACAGGACTGATATTAAATGGACGTGGGATCAGACCCATGGCCTATTTGTTTGAGTGTGGATTTTGAGGTAACACAACCCATTCAGGAGCAAGTGAGGCAGTGCACATCCCACTGGATTGGTGTAGAAAGTCGGATGCCAGAAACTAAAAAGAGTAGCTGACATAGTGGTCAGAGAGTCAATCCTTATTTCTCTCATTGACATTCATACTTTCTCAAGGAACAACATTTAAAAATAAAATTTATAAACCATTATATAGGGCATACAAAAATAATTTTAAGAAACTTGTCCGAGAATAGATTTCAAATCTTTATTGGTAGAATTATCATTCAACCAGGAAAACAAGTATCTAGTTTAAACTGGGAGGTGATTAATGCTTGATAAAATGACTATTTAATCAAAGAGAAAATGCATTATTCTATAATGATATTTTAAAACTGGTAAGTACTTTAGAAATCAAAACTAACTTCATTTAAGATTATAATTCATTATTTCAAATTTAAGACATAGCATACATATGTGCGTGTGTGTGTGTGTGTGTGTGTGTGCGCGCGCGCGCGCGCGCGCGTGTGTGTGTGTGTGTGTGTGTGTGTGTGTGTGTGTGTGTGTGTGTATGAATAGCCTCATCATTTTATCAGCTGAAAGATCTCACCTCTATAGCCTCCTGCTTGCAAGAGTCACGTGACACCTCTTAGTCTCTACCATGCTTGGTCCACTATGTTTTAAAAAATCAACCCTGATGTCATTGACACAAAGAAGGAATTGGTTTTGTATTTGTCTCAAAACAACGTACACAATAACTAGAGACTCCTCTTGTAGCTCTTGAGTAAACCACTGCTTCCCGACTGCTCTTATGGTTCTGTGCTGCCTGGTAAAGGAAGAAAAGGTTTCAGGAATCCATCTTCATGAAAGCAAGGCTTTAAAAAAAATATTGCAATATTCACATGGTATAGCCACTGCCTTTCCTTCCTAATGGCTGTACTGGTTAGTTTTTTGACACAAGCTAGGGGCATCTGGGAAGAGGAACCCTTACTTGAGAGATTGCCTGTGGGTGAGCCTTTAGAGCATTTTCTCAAATCAGAGATTAATGTGGGCGTGTCCAGCCTACTGTGTGTGCTGCCACTCTTGGACAGCAGGCTGAGCTACCCAGTAAGCACCTTTCCTCCTAGGACTTTGCTTCAGTTCCTGGCTTCAGGCTCATGCATTGAGTTTCTGACCTGTCTTCCCTCAGTGAAGGACTATGATTCTTAAGATGAAATCAATCCGTTCCTCCCTAGGTTGCTTTTGGTCATGGTGTTTTATCACAGCAATAGAAAGCAAGAGAGAGAGAGAGACAAAGACAGAGAGAGAGAGATACAGAGAGAGAGAGAGAGCCGGGGCCTAATGAAATAATGTTGCATACATAGTCCTTTCTTTCAGTATTGGTAAAAAGAGACTTTGGTTCTGTTTTTACTTATTCTTGCAGCCTGAGTACGATAAATCCTTAATAGCCGAAGCTATTAAGTTTTGTATTCCCAGAGTTCCTAGTGAGCTGAGAGATGCTTGCCCCATAAATGTTAAAGGAGGGAAAGTACAAATACAACTTCTAGATTGTGGTTATTCATTCTGAAAACCAAATAAAAGTGTGAAGTTTGTCTGTCATGGTTGGTGACCTGGTGTGAATGAATCTTTTTCCACTGGGCTTTTGGAGGCCGAAGCCTCTCTGCTTCATGTCACTGAATAGTCCCCCAGTCTCAGCCAGCAGATAAGAAATGTCATCAGCTTAACCCAGTAGCTTTCAAAAATAGCATAGTTAAAGTGGACATGTAGGTGTGTTCTAGAAAGAAACCATTTGCCTGTGGTCTTAAGAAGAAGCCAGTAGCTGATGTTGCTACCTGAGATCTAAAATGCTGCACTAAGACCAGTTGTGAGCAGGCAAAGGGGATATTTAGGATCCTCCCTCGTCAATCCGCCTTAGCATCTTACTTTCTATTGATCAGGTAAAACCTTTTGAAAACATCACGGTTGGAGCAAGGTACAGTGTTCCTTTAAGATTCAGTGTGTGTGTGTGTGTGTGTGTGTGTGTGTGTGTGTGTGTGTGTGTGGTGTTTTCAATAGCGCTGGCAGTTTTCCTCAAAATTTCAATGAATATTTGCACAATGAACCAAGTTGTTGTGGGTTTCCTGGTTTGTGTTGGTTCTCCCCCCCGGAGTGGGGGTGGTGAAACAGGCAAGGCATTTTCATCCCTTTGCAGACAAGTCCAGCTGCTGGTAATGCTGAAAATAGCTCAAATGAGCACCACCCAGCAGCTGAGATTCTTTGCCTCTCTCATTGCCTTCTCTCCTGACCCCCATCTCCTTTTCCTCCCAGCAGACGCTTGGATTGGACTTAATCTTAAACCTCTGGAGGTCAAGACCTTTTAAAAAGGGCTAAATAAACAGTCTCTACATGTAAAAGGCCAGCGACTCCTACTTCCTCTGTTGGAGCAACTGAGAAGTTCAGCCTCTTCTAGGTAAGATTTTTAATTCGGGAATTGCTTGCTTTCTTGTGTGGTAGTGACTAGCGTCTCTAAAATAACTTTTTAGTAAACATCAGCGGAGGCCGAGGGATCCCCAGGTAAACGCTGCGTGCGTCCGGATGCGGCAGTAGCATCAGGCATTTTGTCAGTGTGGTTGTAAACTTTGCCTAAAGCCCTCTGTCCCTGTGGCAGTGGCTGCGTGCATACAGACCTGACCGAGGCTGAGCACTGTCTCAAAGTTTTCATTAGGCGTGACTGCCACAGAGCTGAGAGGACCTGTAGACACCGTCATTCCGGTGTTTAGACTACTTTTTATTTTAACTTTCTAAAGGCATGCTTTAAAGCCAACAAAATGAAGCCCACCAGGGCAAAGACGGCACATTAATGGTTATTCTTGATGGACAGCGAGGAGGTTGTGTGAGAGTATGTTCCCCACTAAATCTTGTTTTATTTACTCCTGGTGTGGAATGAGACGTTGTTTAGGGGATTTCATTATTCTGGTCACTATTAGGTTTTTATATGTCCAGTGCACTTTGGGGTGACTGACTTTGAGAATCCCTTACCGGAGCTGAATCTTATCTAAGCTACTCTTGTATAAGGTAGATTTTCTGACAGATTTTTCTCTACTTCCATAGTAAACTTTCTTACAGATAGTTTTCTGGCCCTCCTCCTTCCTACCTCCTTCTGATTGCACTTGACATTTTGCAAAGTACTTTGATCTGTGGACTTTAACCTCAAACATACCATTTGCTTTGATTGTGAGTATTTACTATGCTCAGTAAAAAGGACTCTTTTTTTTAATGCTTTGATAGCAATTCCTTCAGATAATTTACTGGCTTGGGTTTTCCTGCCGTTATGCTTTAGACTTTATTTCTAAAAGAACCTTTAATTTAAAGATTTTTTTTTTTCTGGAAAAGCTCTTTTACTGTGCTGACTTTCTAACATAGCTGTTCTTAACCTTCCTGATACTGTGACCCTTTAATACGGTAGCTCCAAGTTGTAGTGACCCCCCCCATCATAAAATTATTTTCTTTGCTACTTTATAACTGTAACTTTGCTACTGTTATGAGGCATAGTGAAAACATCTGATATTTCCAATAGTCTTAGGCGACCCCTGTGGTCCCCCTCCCCCCGACATACACACAAAGGGATCACAACCCGCAGGTTGAGAGCTACTGATCTCACAACTCAAGATGTCTGAAAGCAAGTAGGAAAGACAGTTCACAGAGCCAGTCCTGTCAGCCCCTACTTAAGTGTCCTGCTTCCCCAAATGACCACCTGACTTGAGGCTTAATTGTTCCTTCTTTACGGGAGTACTGAAACCCTTAGCATTTCAAGATGCTTTCTACCAAAAGAGCTTAAATGAACAAACAAAATAAACACAAGCAAACAAACAAACAAATAAACACCCCAAGTATTTAAATGCCACAGTGATCTTTTGAGTAACAAAACCAATAAAACAAAAGAAAAAGGCAGAAGAAAACCAAAAGTTAAATTAAAAAAACAAAGACAAAAAAACTTCAGTAGCCAGAAGTTTTAGTGAAACCTTTTTCGATGAATGGGATAAGGAATGCAAGAGAAAAACAAAATAAGAAGTGGTTCCTAAAACAGACAAACATTAAGATGTTTTCTAATCATTAATCAGCCCCGCTATTATCTTCACGTTCAAAACCTCATACATAATAAATGTGTTTGCTTCCTCCTCAATTCTACTCCAAGAACTGAATATCATTCCTCTTCTGCTGGAGGCTAGGAGCCTGATCTAGACAGGAAGGCTGTGAGGTCCCAGGCTGTAGCTCCTCAGAGCTGACAGTCTGCTCTGTGAACCTTGTAAAGGAAGGAAGCCAGTGGCCACCAGACAGGACTTGAAGGAGGCAGAGGGAAGGGGAACATTTCGGGAATGTTCCTCCCCAAGTAGGAGTGCATAGAGTTCTCCCTTCGAGAATGTGGATTATTGTAGAGAAAGCTGGGGAGGGGTCCGCAGCACTGCCTTGCTCCTTCACCTCTTGGAATCTACATCATCAATTTCTGGGAACAGTCAAACTTCGAGTCCCCCTGTTCAGGGCTTCATGGCTTCCAAGGATCTCTGAGGGATCAGGAATGGCCCCTGTTAGCACTGGGAAGGTTTGGTGAGCATGCCAGGTGCATGTTTGTGCCTAGAGCTGGTATGAGTGCTATTAGTATAGGTGGAAAAATCAAAGACACAGGAAGGCATAAGTTTGTGAGAGAGCAGACTGCGATTCCATCCTGACGAGATAATGGATGTCTTGTTTCTCTCTCCTTCTTCATGCCCCTGTGTTTTAACTTTCCTTTGAAACATTGGACTGTTTGGATGTGAAACTCAAGGAGGAACCTAACCGAGGCCGCTGAGTTTCACATAGGCTCCACATGAATGAAGCATTCTACCCAGCCTCGCTCGAAACCTGGCCCATGTTTGCCAAAAGTTCTGTGTGTGTCCGCAAGCCTGGATTGGAAACCTAATCCCAAACCAGGTGACTTCTGGACTTCAGAGGCTTGTTGTATAAGTACAGAAGCTGTCGAACAAGGCCATTTCTTATTTCCACAGCCTCTACTGTAATTTCATGTGTATACACATTTCTTTCTATTTATTCCATGATATTTTGAGGACAAGTGGAAGTCTAATATGGATTTCTGTAGATGTCGTATTTAAGCATTGGCAAATAGTAGTCTGCATTTTAAACTCCAGCAAGGTCTGAACAGAGTGGCGTGAACATGCTGGTGTAATTCAGCCGAAGGAAGGAAGTCCCAAGGGAGCTATGGAATGTCTTTCTTTGCTTAAATATACCTCTGTGCTTGTGAAGAACAAACAGTAACATTTTGTCCAGGTCTGTCCTCTTGACAGTGTGCCTTTTGTTCGCTCTCCAAAGGTGGTGTCAAATATATTGGTGGAAAAATAATAAACTTCCCCAGACTGCCCCTCCCACAGTTGCTCAATTGATATACTCATAGGGGTCATTGTAAGCATTGAAACGTTTGCTACTCTTCCTTGTAATGTAAACTGAGAATGAAGGAGTAGTCGGTGAAGTCAGCTTCTCTCAGAAAGGCTTGCAGACCCAGAGCTGCTGTGTACGTGAACAGTTTAATGAGACCTGGTCGTTAAAGGGTGAGCATGAGTGCGTGTGTATGCCTGTGTGCTTGTGGGTGTATGCAGGGATACTGGAGGGAGGAGAGGGGACGAATAGTTTTGCAATGCTCTCTTCAGAAAATCTGTGACCTCAGAAACAAAACTGATCAAGGTCAGGATCTAAAAACCTTCCTTGGTTGATCATATAAATTTTGTTGGCTGAATATCAAAATACTTTTGGTATTAATTGCTCTCATGAAAAGCATCAAATATTAGGATTCCAGACATAGTAAGTAATCTCCAATGAACATAGGACCATTTTGGAGGGTACATACTTGTAGAACTTCTATGGGTTGGTCTCTGAAAAGCCATCATGATGCTGAAGCCATCATAAGACTCAAAGCCACCAAGAAAACTAAGATTCAACTTGACATTTTCTCTAATTGGGCAGTGTGTACCCAATCTAAAGACATTTCAGATAAATTAATCAGTGAGCTCAATCAAGATTTAGTTAGACTGAACGGAATGATGCTTATGAATACAGATTCCTGGTCAGATGAAATAGTTCCAAATCATCAAAATGAAAAGAAAAATGCTCAAATCTAGGTCCTAGAGAAAATAACAAAAGGAACCCAGAATCGTCCTACTAAGGAGAGCATCATTAAATGTACCCTGGCCTAGGAATTTAGTCTTCCAGGCAGTTCCATCATCCATAAGGACAAGAGCAAAGATACCACATCCAAAATAAATGCCATGCTCACAAACCTGCGTCTCTAGGCCATTAAAAGGGCTTTTTCACAAATGACTTTAGTTACCATCTAAGAATGCAAATATCTCTGAATTAGAAATCATTTTGTGCTTAATTTACTACCAGAAAGAAATGAGCCATTTCATTCTTACGTATTTCTTAAGGATATATCACAATAGCCTTAAGTTGTATAAAATATATTTTTTTCTTTAAAGAAAAAATAGTGTGGTTCAGATCAGGTCAAGTTCAGAGTGTCCTTCCCAGTAAACCAAAGAGGATTATTTGCACAGCACCGATAATGCAAATGTACTCATCTACAGAAAAGTCATCAATTTTAACCAAATAAGGGTATTTGAAGTAAGAAATATTGGAACAGGAGGCAGTGCACGGAGCTAAGCAAAGTCAATGATAGATCATTTGCCAAATATGCTGGTTACCTTGAGTTGAATTTGATCTTCAGAAGTATCACAGAAGGAAGAGTGAGGGAGAGGAAGAGGGGTATGGGAAAAAAGGAATAAAAAGCTACTTTATTCATTACAATAACTACTCCCTACAGCTATACTGGAGTTCTACCCTTCTCTCTAAGAGTTTTTCACATTGATGTTGGAGTGCAGGGATAACTGTAGGGATACAATGGGTCTGCTCAGGGCTGCTCTTATTTCTAAGCTTTCTGCTGAGGTATCTTGGAATAAGAGCTGGAAATGAACCTCTGAATCAGTCCTATATTCACCGGGCAGTGCAAGCCAACTGGTCTACCATCTACCATGTAAAGTCACAGAAAGGAAGGACCAGATTGAAGGAGAAAGTAGAATGTCCTCTCCCATGAACTTGGCAGAAGACACCCTGAGTCTCCAGGTCCCACCATATCTTTTGCCTTTCTCCCAAGATCTTTCTTCTCTTATGTTCACCTCTGTCTTGCTAAGAAACATATCTCTGGCAAACTCATTATTTGCTAATGATGAGAAAACAGGTTCAGATAGCTAACTCTGGGTTGCCAGATCCACACATACTGCAGAATTAGCCCACAGCCCCTAAGCTAGAAGAAGATGGATGTGTATGCATCAAAGGAGACTTATGTTTTATCCCTATTGACTGATTCACACTAAAGTGTACATAGACTGGACAAGATTTCCATTTCTATTTTTTCAACCAAACCTTTTATTTTAGATCAATTTGAAACTTAGAGAAAACCTATGAAAACAAGTCTTATGTTTCATGCTTATAGTAAAACTTAGATGATATCCCACTATAATTAAACTCATTGATGATGACATTATAACTAAATCCCATGCTCTCTCCTCCTTTCTACCTATTAACCTTCTTCTGTCCTGGGATCCTTTTCAGACTATCATATTACATTTCATCATTCCTCCTTTGGCTCTTCTTAGCAATGACAGTTTATTTTCCTGTGTTTGAGGTCTGCGGTAGTTTGGGGAATACTTATCAGATATTTTATAGACTGCTTTATTAAAAATTTCCCATATATTTTTCTTATAACTAACCTGGGCTCACTGGCTTGAGAGGGGAAAACTTTAGAGCAAGTGCTGGTCTCATAAGATCATATCAATGCACAGTATCAACAGAACATATGGTAGCTGACATTGTCTTTGAACCTCTGGCTGAGGCAGTGTGCAACAGGTTTTATTCCTATAAGGGTACCTTCTATCCCCTTTTATATTGTACTTATAGGATAGAAATATAGGATAGAAAAAATATCTGGGAGGAAAAGTTAATCGTGGCTCACAGTTCCAGTGCATACAGGATGTAAGGTGGGCAGGACAAGGGAGCTCCATAGTAGGGACATTTGCTCATTACTGTTCCCATGGTGACCAGACCAGGAAGCAGTGAGCCAAACCTGAGGGATAAAACATTCAAAGGCTCACTTTTAGTGGCCTATGTCACTGTCTAGGCTCCACATCCCAAACACTGGTTTTTCTTCTACAGTGAATATTTATAACTCTACGCCATTGATTGAAATCTACTTCATTTACTAATGTCATCATGAACATGGGGCCATTTGTTTTATACTATGATCATGTGATGCTTAGTATCTATCGAGATCTAAATATTAATAGGTGAGATTAAAAAAAAATCACTAGCCAGACAAGCTTCGGGCCATGTTTGTGAAGAACTGTCTAGATTAGGTTAAATGAAGTGTAAAAACCTGGTTTTAAATGTGGTCAGTACTGTGCCATGGGCTTCGATCACAGACTGCATGAAAGGGAGAAACCTAGCCAAGCCCTGGAATTCATCACTTTCTGCTTCCTGACTATTGGTGCACCATGATCAGTCACCTCCTCCTCCTGCTGCCATCCCCACCACTCCATGATGGACTCTGTCACCTCTGACCTCTGAGTGGCTTTTGTCCGGTGTTCTGTCTCAGGACTGAGATAAATAGCTCACACAGTTGACTGTTAATCCAAGGCTATCTGATGTTTCCTTCGCTCTCGTCCTTCCAATTAGGACCTCGGGTGGCTCTGTTGATTGATGCCTACGTCTCTTTGACACACTCCTCTCATTTTAAGGATTTTTTTTCTGGCTCCCCAAGATATCCCCAAGATATTTCTTTGGTGTATTTTCTGGCCTCCAAACCAGCTATTTCCTCAAAGATCTCTGATTAATTTTATTGAAGAATAGTGTTAGTGAGCCCAGAGCACTTGTTTTTACTTTTGAGTGAAATATTTACAAATTATAACCAGTTTTAACTTTTATATTACATAAAAAGGAAGATAGAGGTAAAAAGAGAAGGAATTCATAAATAGCACAAATATGCCTATTAAGAACCAAAGGTTATGATTAGGTCAGCTGAAACAACCTGTCATCCAGCAAAGAGAAAGCATTAATAACTCAATGCAGATTATATTAAAAAAAATTTTACTTGTGTGAAAAGACAACTTGGTATGCAGAACAGAGTGATACCACCCATGTCTGCCCCATTCTTAAGTTCATTTGTACCTGAACTTTAATGACAGCATCTGAATTAGACTTAATGGGGAAGAGGATGTGCATGTAAAGACCACTATTTGAAGGCCCATAGCGATGCTTGCTAACAAAGTGAGAGAAACCAAGTTCAGACCCGCAGTACCACATAAATGCTAGGTGAGCAAGGCAGCCTGCCTGTAGACCCAGTGATCCAGAGGCAGAGAAAGGGTACCTAGAATGAGTTGGCTAGCTAGATTAGATGAATCACCAATCTCCAATTCAATCAGAGAACTTTTCTCAACATGCAGGAAGATACTTGAAAACTTCACACACAGAGACACATGCAAAGATGTATGTAACCACACATGAACACAGGTACACACCCTTATAGCACCTATACGTGTATGTGAGGGTGGGGACTGTGTGTAGCATAAATGTTTAAAACACCGCACTTCGGTGATTTTTAACTCATTGAAAATGTCACTCCAAATAAAACTTACAATTGGTTTAATTTCTCTTGACAGGCTTTCAGCTCAGTGGTATTTTCATTCAATTTTGTAAACCCAGGACCTTTGCTGGCTTAGGATTTAGTCGTAAATGATACTCCTGGTGATCTGCTTTTATTTGAATTGACCTTTTAGATGTTCAATTTTAAAAAACACCCAGGAATGTTGGAAAAGTTATATGAGGGAATATATTATAAGACCTCAATGAACAGAGAATCAAATAGTTTCCAGATACAGGCTTTTCACTTTTTTAATTTTAGTTTTATGTGTTACAGTGAGTGTGATTGTGTTAGAGCATTCACACACACACACAGGCACACCCAGGCATGGCACGTGTGGGGGTTACAGGAGTCAGTTCTCTCCTTCTACTTTATTTTAGGCAGTCTCTCTTATGTCTGCATCTCTGTTTACCCCGAACTGGCCTGCCAGTGACTTACTAGGCTAGCTTTCTTCCTCCCGTCTTCCCCTAGGCATGCTAGAATTGCAAGTATTAGCCATTCATCTAGATTTCTGTGGGGTCCAGGACTTGGCCATTGAGTTCGGGTCATCCACCTTATGTGGCAAGTGATTTTTAACCCTCAGAGCCAAGACACCAGTCCTCCAAATATAGTTTTATCTATAGATCAAAAATATTCTCTAGCTCATATTTGTACGTATTCTTATGTGTATGTATGCACACATTCATGTGTGTGTTTGTGATTGAACAGACAGCAGCTAGCATACCAACATATCCTCTACCACTGAGATATGTCTGTTAGATAGATCTATAACCTGCTTTTGCTAAAATGGTTAAATGCCATGGGTTAGTATGAAAAGCCATCTAAAAACAAATACTGTTTTGTAGAGGTGCATTTAGACTAGAAAGCAGCTCACTGTGTGCCATCAGGACTGAGAATTCAGAAGCATGACCCAGTATCTGCATTGCACTCAAGAGTGTGTCCTTGATTGCACCTGAACTTTGAGCTCAAAGTAGTAAAGAACTGGAGACAGCTCTATGGCCTGCTCAAGGAAGACCCTTGAAACACACCTACTTCAGTGAAAAGCAAATAGGGTTCAAAATATCACCCCTTCATCGTAGAGTCTGAGGAAGAATACTAATTGTGTTTCTGACATAAAATTAAATTGTCGACATTTTATTTTTATACATTATGATTATTTTCATTCAAGGCAAATTAAGCCCTAAATTTCACAGGGAAAAAAGTTCCTTTGAAATAAAGGAAAGTACGTGGTGTACAGGGAACTATAAAACAACGAAAGAGTCGAGTGAGCAGTATTTGGGGAAAAGATCAATGGAAGTTACTTCTTTTTTTTTTCAATTTTTTATTAGATATTTTCTTCATTTACATTTCAAGTGCTATCCTGAAAGTCCCCTATACCCTCCTCATCCCCCCACCCTGCTCCTCTACCCACTCACTCCCACTTCTTGGCCCTGGCATTCCCCTGTACTGGGGCATATAAAGTTTTCAAGACCAAGGGGCCTCTCTTCCCAGTGATGGCTGACTAGGCCATCTTCTGCTACATATGCAGCTAGAGACACGAGCTCTGGGGATACTGGTTAGTTCATATTGTTGTTCCACCTGGAAGTTACTTCTAACAGCTCAGGAGCTCTTTATTTACTTTGTGTTTCCATGTGTGTGCCCACATGTGCATGTGTGTGTGTGTGTGTGTGTGTGTGTGTGTGTGTGTGTCTGCTTATGTGTGGAGACCGGAGATTAACCACAGATAGGATTCCTCAGGAGCCCTTCACATTATTTTTTGAGACGAAGTCTCTCCCTGGGACCTGGGCCTCCAGATTTGGCTAAGACTAGCTGGTAGGCAAGATCCGGGCATCTTCTTGTCCCAGCTTTCCTCCATGCCAGGCTTTTTACACGGGTTCCGGGATCCAGCTCAAGTCCTCAAGACCATGCAATAAGCTCTTTACGAATAGAGTAATCTCCCCAGCTCTTAAATTTAATTTTTATTTCATGATAGCTAGTTATGTACACAATGTTACTGTTTATCCTGGTTTTGAGCAACATCATGAATGTATTTCATTTCATGGGCTTTGTGTAAAATTGGCACCATCTCTCTTTGTCATGTGTGGCAAGCTCCATCACCAGATGGATGGTCACAGCTTATAAAATCTTGAGTCTAAAACAAAGTGATAATTATTTTTGCTGAGGCGAGAACACTTGACTGTTGTGAGATATTTTTCTTCTTTATAGCATTTCATCTGTTTCTGTTATAGGAATTCAAAAGAAGGCTGCCAGTCATTTACATCTACATAATACACACTATGCATCCAAACATCTTTTTTTCTAATCAATATTCAGATAAAATAAGGACATATGTATCATAGGACACATTTTACAGCGGGCCTTTTCATACTGTTAATGAATATTAAAATCGAATTCATTTAGCATTCAACTGTACTTACCCATTTAAGAATGGCTTTATAGATCAAGAATGAACAAGGAGTTTATTAATAAAATGCTGTTCTATGTGACCACAGATGACCACTTTAATGTCTTAAAATTTCAAATTCATTGAATGAAATAATATCACAAAATTTTTATAACACCAGTTTTTTTTTTAGTTCCTCTACTATTTGATGGAAATCATACAGTTTGCAATTTAAAACTTTATATTCTGACTATAGAAACATCTCAGTACATGTAGAAAAATTAATAAAATCTGATGGAGCCTTTTAAGATTAAAAACTATCTATAAGACACAGGGAAGAATTGCTTTAATTTGGAAGTGTTATCTATTAGAACATAGTATAAAGAAATATATGTATAGTCAAGTAACAAGTTTCCATAAGGGATGCCTTTGGGGAGAGGAGAAGATTATGATTAGAAAAGTGTATATTGAATTTTAATTAAATTAATAGGATCTTGTATCTTAGTATCAATATAGACATAAACATATAGACATATTTGTTTTCTCACTTTTTAATATATTTAATATTTGAATAAAAATGTGGAAAAAAAGTCTTCTAATTTCTTAAGTTTCAGATGTATCTTAAATGCAGAACAAATTCAAAGGACCTTTCTCTGATGAGAGAACGTATCAGTTTATTTTCACTTACAGCATCCCAAGGATTCTGAAACTTAACAAAGATGAAATGAGACCCAGATGGCACAGCCCTTATCTTGTATCTTTCAACTTTTGCCTTGGGTGCAAAACATCTATAAATGATAAATTTGAGGTGAAAATAGGTTAGTGTCATGCAAACAGAAAGCTTTGAAAACCTGCATTCAAGATCAATTATGTGGCTTGTTATTTCTTTTTCTAGATAGTATTGTTATAAATGTATTATTTATTCTTTAGCTATGAAATAATTATCCAATATGCTTCATAAGACTTTTCAATAAAGACTGAATCTGGCAATGGATGAGTATGTACTGTCTTCGCTCTTTAGCACTGCTTTTGTGGTAATGAAATAAAAAGGATAGATTCTTGTTTTGAGAGAGCTCATACTATAAAGGTCTAAAAGTGACCAGGACACACAAACAATCCTAATTATCTTTATATATCAGCTGCCACAAATCTATTGTAAACAATGGTGTGGCTCTATATGTACAGACGCACCATGTACATTATACAAAATGTGTTTAACAAAGCTTCACTTTGCAATTTAACATATTTCTTATCATTTAATTTATTCACCAAAGGGTATATAAACATAGCTGCTGACTACCATTTATACTCAACACTTCTTTATAGCGCAGGGGGATGGTGATAACTTTCCATAATTGTTTGTCAAGAACAAATGCTTATATTTGAAGTCCTTTGTACATGAAGCCATCTTGTTTGACCAGGACCATTTGTTGCGATGCTGTGTTTTTTTCCAGTGTGTATTTCTTGCTCTATTATAAAAGCAATATATCAGGTATACATTAATGTGTAAATTTATATCTGCATCTTCAATTTGATTCCACTGATTGATACATCTGTTCTTGTGCCAATACCATGCTGGGTTTATTACTGTGGCTCTGTAGTACAACTTGAAATTTGGGGATAGTGATATCTCTAAAAGTTCTTTTATTAATCAGGATTGTTTGAACTATCCTGAGTTTGTGTGTAAGTGTGTGTGTGTGTGTGTGTGTGTGTGTGTGTGTGTGTGTGTGCTTCCATGCAAAACTGACTATTGTCTTTTTGTGATCTGATAATTTGTGTTGGAATTTTGATGGGGATTGCATTGAATCTCGTTTCTTTCTTAAATGACCTGGTTTTTTGTTGTTGTTGTTGTTGTTGTTGTTGTTTGTTTGTTTGTTTTATCATACAAGCCTTTTACTTGCTTGGTAAGAATTACCTGAAGATATTTCATACTATTTAAGGCGATCAAGAAGGATGTTTTTCTCCTGATTTCTTTTTGCAATTGGTATATAGGAGGTGTATAGTATTGGTACATACTAGATTTTGCAAGTTAGATTTGTGACCAGTTTATTTCCTGGAAGTGTTTATCATCTGAAAGAGTTTGCCACTAGAATTTTTTAAGCGCTCTCTCTCTCTCTCTCTCTCTCTCTCTTTCTCTCTCTCTCTCTCTCACACACACACATACACACACACTATCACATCATCTGCAAATAAGCATGCTTTGCTTTTAAGAAATAACAAGGAGGTGTGAGTGATTTTGCATCTGCCATTGTTCAAGAACCTCTAATTCAAAATTACATGCCAGGGGGCTTATTTAGAGTTGGTCATGTTTTTAATTCCCTCATAGGCAATATTCATGAAGTTTATTAAAAGCATTTAAAAATAAACAACAAGCACATGAGACATCATACAGCTCCAATAAAAAATGAAGAATAACTCTGAATCTCCTCGTGCTGCTTACGTTAATACTGAGAAAGAAAGCATTACATAATAAGAAGTAATACTTGGGGAATGAGGAAAGACATAGATCGCTGGCATTAGACCCTGATGAGCGCCAGCTCTTTATTGGCATCTCTTCTCTCCTGCTTTCTGTATCACTAGAGCTCCTGATTTTCCTTCAAGGTCTGATCACAGGATCTGCATCCCACTCTCAGGTGGGCCTCTCTTTGCCTAACCATACAGTTTCTGCCTTCGGTTCTCTCTTTTGTTCTATAGCCCTATAACCTTCCCTGAGTTCAACAGCATCCATGACGCTCTCCAGTTTTATACCTCTCTCCCTGGTCTGTCCCGTAGGACTCAGACTCACGGTTCCAAGTAGTTCTTGCATGAGTCCCTCAAACTTAGCACGTTTAGAATGTACTGTCTTCTACCTCCCTCCCTGCTCTTTGTCACCCAGGGATGTACCATTTTAATGAGATCATCCAGTTACACCGGATTGGAATCGTAGACAAGTGTGAAAAAAGATTACTTCACTCCTCCTTAGTCACCCACCATTCATTGATTCTTCAATATTGCCCTTACCCCAGTTACAAGGCTTTTGCAACTCTCTTGGCTAGGATTTCTTAGTCGTGTCCTGACTACTCTTTGCATCTTTTCTCTTCTCCCACCAGCCTAAGCTCTTGCAATTATTTGCCGGTATCTTCTCAAAGGAGACAAGCTTTGCATATACAGTACCATCTACCAAATTCTCCTGGCTTTAGCCACTCCTCCAAAAGTGACCCCATCGAGCCATGAAGGTAAATTTAGTGCATCGAGTTTAGGCATAAACGGCCTCATGTTTCCCAAGGGAAAAGACACAGCTGGCAACATTTCCCAGCTCTGTCATAAAGGGTGTGGTCCAGAGTGATTCGCTTGGAGCACAGATCCAACGCCGTCTCTGCCACTCGCTTCATAGGACCCCTTCCCCAGACTTTCCTACCACGATACTAACATTCTTCCTGAGTTGTTTACCTTGTTGGTAATTACTGAGTGCTAGTGTGGTGACCATAAATGCTAAATGATAATACCTTTGTTTGATATACTTCATCTATTAAAAGCATAAAATCTATATGATTCATATATAGCAATAAATATAAGATATTAAAAAACAAATCATCAAAGCACACAAAGATTCTTGTGACTCTAATTTTTTTTGCAACTTTTTTTGCTCATTGATTGCTTAAAGTACCAAAAGCAGTTATGAGTTGACACTTCATATTACTACTTAGTTTTATTAATAAGCTTTTAGTTTTCTGCTCCTGATACTGCCACCCCAACTCCTGTAACTGACAAATGACCTGACTTATTTTAACGATGTCAAGTGGTTTCAACTAAAACTACCTACATACAGCAAGAGAGGGATGTGTTTTTCTGCATTGACCTTTTACCTTTCTGGGTCCTTTCGGAAACTCCTGTGTAGCAGGCAGCTGAAGCCTTCCATGATATTTCTTCTCCAGCATTCGATATTGTTCTAGCAGATGCTTGCTGAAGGTCCCAGTCTAGACTGACCCACTCTACAGACAGAGGATGACTCTTAGGCAGTCTGTTAATTTTTTGGGTATTCTTTCCTCAAGGTTTGCCAAACCATGGAGAGTAATTTTTAAAAAGTCATTTTCAATTCCTGGAAAACTAAACATAGTATAATATATGATCCTTGCTCTTGATATGAGAGTTGAGTGCAAATAGTAGAGTTACAGTAATGATTCCTACTTAATTCTGTCCAAAATAACATTTAATCTCTGAATATTTATTGCTTTAAATAACTTGTAGAGTAATCATCTAAAACAAAATCAGATCCTGTTGAATGAGTCCATTTTCTACATATTTTTACATTACAGTGAGAAAAAAAGCCCTATAAGCTTCCAGGAAACTCATTTACTTCAGAGATTTAAGTCTTCTCTTCTTTACTCATTCATTATGAGGGATTTTTAGGTGAACTGGTGATCCAGTGTTCTCCCTACCCAGTGCCATTAAATGTGCACACCGTGTAGTCAGTCATCCAGAATAGCCTATGGACAACACCATTTCCCTCCATCGCACACACAACCCTCATTTTGTTACTGCGTGTGCCAAATAAAACCCTTTAACCCCTTACATATGAAAATGGGATATAGGAGCCTGACTGCAAATGGAATCCTCAAAATTAGAGGAAAATGAGAGCAGTTGGCTCTTAAAGGCTGATATGTGAATGCCACTGTCATTGTATAAAGCAGAAATAGCTTTATTTTATCCTATGTCAAGTCTTTAAGAAAGAAGCTATGATATCCCCTCAGGCTTTTGACGTCCCATGGATATGCTTTCCTTCTAAACTTAGAAATGCTGACGTCCTTGTCATTCCCTCCTACACATTCAATGTGGTTATGTGTGCAATCAAGATAAAATCAAGGCCCATCCTGCAAATTCAATTTGAGAGTTGTCCAAGTCCAAGCACTGTTTGAGGACTTGGAACACATCAAAGAGCTATTCCAATAGAAAGGCTTCATTCCTTAAGTTTTTGAGTGCCTAGGAATACTATCATGCTGTAAGTGAGAAGGAGCATGAACACTGGCTCTAGAAGTGTAAACACGGAGAGTGAAATTTGGCCCTCTGTTATATGATTTTTGTTCCAAAAAAAAAAAAAAATCCAAGCAAAAACAAGCAAACAATAGCAAACAATCAAGAAATTGGAAATGCTCTGGTCTATCTTCTCCCTGTGAATAGATAGTTCCTCTCATTTCTGAGTGTAATAATGAACAAACTATTATGATCAACTTGGCATTATAATACAAATCAAATGTTCAAGGAAATTCGAGCCATCTAAGTATCTGAGGTCATATGAGAACCCACTAAGGTCAAAGGGGAAGGAATGACCTAGAATGACCTTCAAACACATTAGTGAATTGGATCTTCTTTAAAAAGCATCTTCTCAGGATTTCCCTGAAATCTAACAACAGTGGGAGAAATAGAATCCAGCTCCAATGGGACCTCAATAGGCTATAAATCTATACACTAAATACAGTTTTGCAGGCCCATCCTGCAAAACTATGCAGTGTTCCAGCGAGACTCACCAAGATATGGTGCTTGAGGTTTGGAGTAATGTAAAGAAGCATACATTTTAGTTGTGTGGACTCATGGGTCTGTCTGGTTAGATAATAAACTACTTAAAGTCAGGACCCTCAATCAGAAGAACAAAACTTCATAAAGTATTCTGTTCAAGACTTTGAAAAGGTTGCATGATTGAAAGCCCACATGGTGTAAATAGCTTCTAACTCTATGAAGGAAAAAGCCTTAGCATGGCTAAATCTCATCTTTCAATTTTACAGAGCTACACATTCTAATCTGAGTAATGGCTCTGGCAGCATGAACAAGTTAATTGTATGCTGGAGAGGCACTTGCTTGAGTACCCTCCCTTCTAAGAAGCTGTGAATGAAGAGACCCAGGGATTCCTTGTCCATTCTACCAGCCAGTGACCCAGATAATCTGCCCACTATTAAAATACTTGGATATCTTCATTTGTTTCCTATCAAGCTGCCTGATGGGTTATTTATTTATTTATTTATTTAATAGTTCATTTAAAACATTTGTGAAAGTCTGGAGCCTTTTTTATTTATTTTTATTTTTTTACTCTTGGTTTTGCATCTTAACTGATATAAACTTTTTTCAGATCTGCTGTCTGGCACTCCTAGTTAGATCCCTTCAATCAATGTGGTTATGTGAGCAATCAAGATAAAATCAGGGCCTAGGAAGATGGGTCAGTGTATAAAATCCTTGCTGGGCAAGCACGAGAATCTAAGTTCAAATCCTCAGACCTGATCTCAAAGCTGAGTATGATAAAGCAGGACAGGGGGAGCCTGGGAACGCCCTGGCCATCCTGTCCCAAATGGTAAGCTCTAGCTTCTGTGAGAGACCCTGCCTCATAAACTAAAGTGGGCAGCAATAGAGGAAGATATCCAGGGTCAACCTCTGACTTTACATGTGTACATGTGTGCATGCACATGCACACACACACCACACACACACAGGAGCACAATGGAGTACATTTCCTATACACACATATATCACACATGTATGTCATACACACACAAAAATAAATACATACATACCCAGATAGATAGATAGATAGATAGATAGATAGATAGATAGATAGATAATAAAATAAATGAGATCAGAAGTTAATCTTACTGAGATATGAGTAGTGACATGTGTCCTTCAAAAGGAGAAGTATAAAGAGAAAACAAATCAGCAAAAAAAAACCAGATCCCTCTAGTTCTAATACCAAACAATAAGAACATTGAATTGAGAACTTTGGCCCCTGTAATGTGGGTCAATGTGTAGTTGAGGCCCTGGTTGATAATCGAGCTTTTCAAACCTGTTACTATTTGTGAGCTCAATGCCATTTTCATTGCACCATCTCTGCCCAATAGCTATTACAACATATGCCCAGCATTATCAAGGACCTGGGATTTTTACCATATTTTAAGTACAATTCTTTGCAGCTAGACATGTGTCTTTTGTGGCTAAATCTTCACATTGACCCATGCCCCCCCCCCCAGGATTCTGCTGTTTTCTTGTGAATTTTCCCTCCAGAGTGTTTAAATGAGTGGTTCTCAACTGGGGTCGCAGATCAGATATTTACATTATGGTTCATAACAGTAGCAAGATTATAGTTACATAGTAGCAACAAAATACCTTTATGGTTGGGGGTCACCACAACATGAACTGTATTAAAGGGTCACAGCATTAGGAAGGCTGAGAACCACTAGCTAGTCACGAAAAATATGTGGGGACAATAGAATCCATGACTTCAGTCCAGGTCCCAGTGACTCTTCCCCATGTGAAGGTGTGGCATGGGTGGCAACAATCAAATCTCACCCATAACTGTGAGGGAAAGCAAGAACTGTCAGTCACCAAGTGGGACAAAGTCCTAGACGAGCAGGAAGAGAAGCTAGGCAGGTCGTCTGGCTGGCTTTGTGGATACCTAAGCGTACACAGGGTGGTCACCTTGTCACACGGCCGAGCCAGAATCAGCAATCTCTAAGGAAGAGAACTGAGCGTTGCTTCCATGGCTGTCAAGTATATAGACAAATGACTTTTTTTTTTCTCCTTGTGATTTAATTGCCAGACATGATGCTGTGCATTTAGATGAGTCCCTTTTCCCCTCCTCCTGGGCACACAGCCAAGTTACATCCACCACTATGGCTGATACCCAGCCAGTGAAAATGGTCCATTCCCTACATCAATCTGCCTCCCAACTCCCTTGTTGCTACCTCTTCCCATCTGCCCTTGGGTTCAGCTAGGGTGGTAGTCTCTGAGCACCTATGGAATGCTGGAGCAATGTGTGAAAGAAGCCTTATTTCTAAATGACTACCAGGGACAGAGGCCTCTAACCTCCGCCTGACCTGCATTGGATATTTTCTTTTTTCTGGTGTTCAGCCACGAGGATTTGGAAATTGTGAGTGTAAGAAGTTGGATAACTTAACACAGTTGGTAAAACTGTAGAATTACAAGATTATAATAATATAAATCGTGAATGTGTTGTAAAGGATTTTGCGATTATACATTAAGCTATATTTCCCTTAGAAAAAAATTTAAAAGGCTAATGAATAGCATTGAACCAGAACTCATTCTATAGTGCTATGATTTTGAGAAAATTCGGGGGAAAATCAGAGGATTGAACTTTCCTACCCCATTTAAAATCATTTTAGTTACACATGCACACTTTCCCTTTGCTGAGTATCTCTCCCTCTGAGGAAGACATATTTTAGAGAAACTAAAGGAAGAGTGTTGCATATAACTTTTGTTTAGTTCTTAGAGAATTCTTATAAACAATCTTGAAAAAATAGCCACGAACCTGTTTGGTCAAATTTCTAATCAGTGTCCCTGTTAGAATTTGTAAAATTATGTTTTGTACAAAGTACATTTTAACCTTGAACTTTCCAAGGAAATAGAATAAAGTAAGCAGAGAAAATGAAAATAGGCTACACTGACACTCTTTGGAATTTTCCTGTGGTTTTAAACCACAGCCAGCTTTGAAGGGAGCTCCAGATAACTCTTCATCATTGTTAACTTCACTTTGAGAAACAGTGTGAGCGGTCATGTTGAAATGACTTCAATTCAAAAACCCAATCTCCCCAGAACCTTTCTTTTTCATATTTATGGGTCAGTGTCATAAAAAAAACCCACAGTAAATACAGAATTATAATTTATCCATTAGGTCTAATTAGGATCAAATATTCATTATGCACCAGTAATTGCACTAAGTATCCTTCTTATGATGGGATTGTTTGTGACTAATGTACTGTAGCAACCCATGAAATACTCAGGGTTATGTTAAGTGACTCCAAGAAAGACCCCCCTTAAGGAATGTCTTTCATATGAGTGGCTCCTTTATGCATTGGGCTGAAGTTCCCACTATGGTCCTAAATGTGGCATTTTGAAGCCAACTTAAATATCGAGTATTATGACTGCAAGACAAGCGATAGTTTCTTGTCGGATACGCATCCCTTAGGTACCTCGCAAAGGATAGAAGAAATTCCTCGAGCCACACATTTTGTCATGACTAAGTGGGTCAGCATTCATTAACAGTTTGAAAAGACAAATATAAAGTGGAACCCCAACCAGACTTAATTAAATGATTTCCTTTAATCTTATTTTAAGGTCATTCTTTACTCACAGCAGCTAGGTACTTTCTGAAAAGGATTGTGCCAGAATACCATTGCCTTCCACTGGCAGGCTTCTGATGGCTGTCCCCTCCAATTTACTAAGAAAGAATGATGAGACCGACTATGTTCTTTAAAAGCCTACTGTGTGCTACATAGACAGATAAAAAGATTTCTGACTATAATAATATTGTTACTTAATTGCATTTTTAGTAAGGGCACATGTGAGTATATGCCATCTAGACACTCCTACTTTTGCAGCTAGATAACATTAATTTATCTTTAAGATCTTGCTCTGTTTCCACGGTGATCCTTTGGACCAAGTCTCTCATCTTTGGCATTATTAGCATTTTGATTAAATGACTATTTGTTAGAGTGGATTCTCTGGCATGCTGTTGGATATTTAATAGCATCCTGTCTTTTATGAGATGCCAGTTAGCACCTCTCCATAGCCCAGTAATTGCAATTAAAACTGTCTCCAGATGTCACTTGCTCCCTGGAAAGCAAAGTCACAGTGGCTATCCTCAATATCTTAGATGATAAATATTCATAAACTTCACCCTAATTCAAAACTGCTTTGGTGTTAGAGTAGGTGTTAATGCCAGTAAACCTTTCTTTGATGTTGCTTGGTGCTGTTTTGTTTCTGTGCTTGGCAAAGTGTGATGGTTAGAACTGTCAACTCAACAGGATCTCGGATCACCTCAGACAAACTTCCAGGTACAACTATGAGAGACACTTAAGTGGTTAGATTAGCCTCTGTTTGTGCCCATGAGATATCATCTTAATTGAATTAATTGGAGTTAGAAGAGTCACCCTAAAGAAGGTGGTACCATTCCCTAGGCTTGGGTTTGAAGGAGAAGATGAGCTGAGCACTAGCATTGACTGTCTCTGCTTCCTGATCCTGGATGCAGTGTGACCAGCTGCCTCAGGCTTCCTGACATCACCACTGGCAGAGGCCATTATGACTGTATCAGATGATGAGCCAAAAAGAAAAAAAAAAAAGAAAAGAAAAGAAAAGAAAGAAAAGAAAAGAAAGGAAAGGAAAGAAAAAGAAAAGAAAAGAAAAGAAAAGAAATCTTTCTCTACGAACTTCTCTTAACTTGCTTTTGTCACAGTGATGGGAAAAGCAGCTACAACATGGCACCCAGCCTCTTTCTATGATATCTTTTCTTTGTGTATTTCTCTCCTCTTAAACAATCCTATCTCTTTGTATTTGTCTGTACATATTCATATTCATATACATATTCTGTCTCTGTTGTTCACATTTCTCTACTTTATGCAGAGTGATTTAGACTCTAGGACCAGTTAGACAGCTGCCTACCACCCATCTTCTCCCTCTATCATTAGAGCCACGCCTCAGCCAGCAGTTTTAAATTTATGTATGAGCAACAGCATACACCGTTGACACTTAATAATGGCACTTTAGGTTCGTCTTTTTCCTCTTATGAACGAGAGATAGTTTCACAGCAGATAAAGAAAAAAAATCTTATCTGAATCAGCATGCCTCCAGAGGGCCGAACAAGAATTTTTAATATCAGTTGGTAGGACAGTCCAGGTACCAACACCAGACCACCTCAACATAATGTGTCTCTGCCATATGTTAATGGGACCAGAGGGTAATATTCTACATACCAGTATAAGCAGTTACTTATCAAGGTTAACTGTTTCCCCAGCGGGTTCACTTCCTAACCTGCTCAGTAAGTGTTTATAGACAAAAATTGAAGGCATAGCACCCAGCAGGTGAGAAACAATCCCCAAGATTAATGTCTATTATTTTTTGTTTTGAATAGGAATATGGCTAGTAAGTCAGAATTGTTTCCCTCTCTCCCTTTGCATGGAGGCCATGGTCATCGTCCCTGGTTATGCTGGCTTGTCTAAAAGGACAACTAAAACTCTTCCAGTCATCTGTAATCTACTCTGCAGACTTCTGCTCTCAACTCATAATCACCAGACGCACAACCTCATACATGAATGTGGGCACTGAACTAATTTATCTACAGATTTTTTTCTTTCCTTCCATAAAACGCTATTGGCATCAAAGCCCTTGTACTGCAAGGTTCCACAGTTTAACGTGCCGATCTCTGACATTGTGAGCCAAACCGGGCAGGAGTTAGATAGAGGTCCGCGTCGTTGATTAATTGGCTCTCAGTCCTATCAGGACCTTCCTGTCTTCATGCCTATTCTCTTTTCTTAATACAAAATGGCGACCCGTCATCTTCTCCCTGAAGGCTGACTCTCATTGGATATCAGGAAGGCCGGAAGGCCAAAGCAATGAAATCTTCCCTGCCAACCTCTGTTGTTGCCAGAGGCAGCTTGGAGCAGGCCTGATCCTAGGGCTGCTCTTAACAACAGTATCAGAGCTTCCTCGGGCTGTTGAGCTGTGGCCTTCCAGACCCCAGCTGTCTTTGCGATGGTTCTCCTTTTCAGTTACTCTTGTCTAGCTTTTTGTATCTGGGAATAATCTTCTGAGGACACCACCTTCAGAGGGTAGCCAACCTCAGTGATTCCTACTGGTGGTTATGGAATTCCATAGGTTTTCCCCAGGGATCTTGCTCAGAGTCCCTTAAAGATGCATTTTAAAATAAAGCTATACCTGTAGCCCACGAAGTCAGACTCTATACACCCAACCCTTGCTGTCATCATATCACTACAGAATAGCATCCCACTGGGTTCTCCTATTTTTCCCCCACAGGGTTTTACTCTTAGAAATTCTGTAGGTATGGATTCTAATTCTCACTGAGAATGGTATATGGTACTTATTCTCACTGAGTACGTGATGTTACATCTCTGAGTTGGGGTCCCAAGGAGCCCAAGGAAATCTCATAGTTATCAAAGGCAACTCCACTTCTGCATCTCTGCTTCATTAGTGCAGCTAATATTGTTCACCATGAATTACCAAAAATGATGGATTCTTTGAGTAGCCAAATTTCATTTTATGAGAGAATTGTTTTGAAATAATTAACCAATTTAATTTATTATAACTAATATCTCATTAGTAATGAAATCACGGATACAAAATTCACACTAAACCTCCTCTTACCACAAGTGTTAGGCTCCTTAGGGTTGTCCCTGGGGTCTGCCTGGAGATTCTGCTCAGCTGTGGATATTACTTTCCTTTTAATGTACAGGGATATTTGAATGATTAATATACCGCATCATATACTGCATAAGCCAAAGTCAGCATGATTAAAGTGTTTTCCTGGAGAATATAGGAGGCACCAGGAATACAGCTAGTTATTCCCAGAAACTCCACTCTGCACACACTGAAGCCCTGCGTGGCATTTCCCTTCATTAAAACTTGGCACCAACTAATGAGGCCAAGGTCATGTGTCCCGGCAGTCTATGATTACATGCTGATTTCCGAGTTCAGGAGAGAACAGTCCTTCCTACCTCAAAGCAAGCCACTCAAAACTTACAAAGTGTGCCTCAAGGAAATACAAGCTTTGTTGCTAGCTCTTACCACAGCTTAGACAGAACCAGGATCTTCCAGACAGAGCAAGTGGTACCAAAGGTCTAAGAGACACCATTGATCTGACCTCTGGGGTCTATGTCCTCTATTGTGGGTGTGCTCGACTCTAGCCAAATACTAAAGATTGTAGCACCTCCAGCTGCCTCTGAGAGATGACAGAAGTGTTCTTTTTTCTAGGGCAATGTTTCTCAACCTGTGAGTAGAGACCTCTGGGTGGTGTGGTTGGGGGTTAAATGATCCTTTCACAGGGGTCACTTTAGATCATCCAAAAAACACAGATATTTATATTACAACTCAGAGAAGCAGAAAATTACAGTTATAAAGTAGCAACAAACATGAGGAACTATATTACAGGGTCACAGCATTAGGAAGGTTGAGAAACACTGTTCTAGGATCAGAGTCCAATTAACCTGACACTACCATCCATGGACTAGGGTCTTCTAGTTCATTCCATCAGATCATAGCCTCTTTGAGCTTCCATTCAAACACTGGTATCTTATACTTAGAACTTAAGTTATAGAATATTTTATTTTTCTTAAACAATTGGAGTTTATTTCTCAACCTTCTGGAAGCCAATAGGAAGTTAAAGAGGTTGTTCAAAATTGAGAGTCTGCAGATCCTCTTTTCCTTGCAGCATCTCTCCTTGTGTATGTCCCCTAGACAGCTGCTTTCTCACCTACTGTATGAGGTCAGTCTATGTATGCCCTTGCATCTGTGGTGTCTATTCTGCATGTCCATATTTCCTTTCCTTTCCTCATAAGGATTCTAGGTAAATTGGATGAAGACTCACCTTGATGCCTCATTTAAACCGAATCATCTTTTAAGAGGCCAAACTCCAAATAGAGTCACATTCTGAGGTATTTAGGAGTCAAGGCTTCAACACAGAAAGTTTGTGTGTGTGTGCACATGCATGCACATGCTCACACATGCATGTGTATATATATATATATATATATATATATAGTCATATATATATATATGGTCATGCATTTGTGTGTGGACATGTAAAGAACTAGGAGTTCACTGATTTGGTTAGACTGGCCAGGGATCCACCTGTCTCAATCTTGCCAGTACTAGGATTATAGGTATATCAACCTCACCTAGTTTTGTTTTGGTTTTGTTGGTTGGTTGGTTGGGTTTTTTTTATTTTTATTTTTGTTTTTGTTTTTGTTTTTTTGTTTTTACTTTATATGTTGGGAGATTAAACTAAGGCCCATATTTGTATATGGCAAGCACTTTATCTTTTGAGCTATCTCCCCGGCCCTCATCACTGGAATTTCGAGAGGAGACAATTTAGTCCTCAATGAGGTTACTACTAATACAAGTTGTTGACTGAGGAGGGGAAGTGATGTAGTCTCAGAAAGCCTAAACCACCTCATCCTGGGCTCTCAGCCTTCATATTCCTAACCATACATCAGTCCCAGGACAGTCATCTGTGCTTTCAGAGCTTGTCCCAGCCACTAGCTTCAGGCTCCATTCCAAGTGATGTACTCTAATCAGATCACAGAGACTATGGAGGGCCAGAGAAATCTATCACAATGTGTAAAACAGCCCTGAGAACGTGTTTCATAATAGTGCTGGAGCACTCTCAGATATAAGCTAAAGTATCTGAATTATCTCACTAGGCATTCATCTCTCTATAACTCTTCAAGCTGCTAAGTGTAGAGAAAACATGGCCTGCCATAAATTTCACAGAAATTCAGCCCCGATGAAAAGCCGCTTGCTCCATGGAGAACGTGTCTGTCAGCTTGTTATTTCTTCCATGATTTCCCTAGGGCTTCCTTTGCCATATTTACAGTGAAGATAGATGTAGTTAAGGTTTTTGCTGATCTGTGGAAAGATCAAAAGTAGAGCAAGAAGACATATTTCTGAGAGTCAGATCTCCCCCGAACTTTGTAGGAAGGCTGAACTGTGGCAGTAATGACCAGAAGACAGTAACCGTGGAAACCAGTAGGGCAGGCTTCCATGCAGGTGTTCTTCATGGATCCTGAGCTGAAATCTTTATATTAGCCTAAAAACTAACATGTTAAAGAAAAACCAAAAAGAGAATGTTATTTCTTACTACTGTTTAGTTTTTTAATCTCTGGTAATAATACCTAACTATATTCGCAAGTATTGAGGGAAATGGTCAACAAGACACGGCCATTAACTATTATATGTCGACTCACTAAGCAGATTTGGAATATCTTGCCATGATCAAGTCAGAATGGTACTACTTGAGGACAAAGGTGCCCTGTGGAAAGTGCTCACCGAGGTTCTCACTCTTCGTGAATTTAATTTAATTCATGATTGACTTCATGAGTAAGTTTAGAAGATAGTTAACTCTACTATGGAGCTGAACTGCCTAAAACTGTTTGATAACCAAACTGTAGGGCCACTTATGATCCCTCTTTGCTGTAGGGATGCTTGCGGTCAGACATGGACTCTTACCTGTCCATGTTTAGGATGGTACTGACACCACCTACTTAGCCATCTATGGAACAGATGGCTCCTTCATCCTTCATCTTTGGTTCCCACTTCAACTACTCGTAAATGGTAGTGAGGAAATACACCCGGTATGCCCACATATTAATATAACTAGAACCCGATACTCTCTGATTCATCTGGGCAGCACATATCTATCCATGTCTATTCCCTTTCCTTATTGATGGATGGCTATCAAAAGTCCTCTGGTGGCTCTCCCAACATCTAAGCTGTCTCTCCTCTCTGAGTTCTCATTCCCAAATACAAATAACCAAAGCATGCTGCCAATAGTTAAGAAGAAAACCTTACTTCACAGTGTAGAGAAGTCTTAATGTTAGGAATTGATTTTAGCATATAATGGCCATTTACCATGGCATCAAGCTTGTTGTGTTGTTGTTGTGGTTTTTTCCTATAACAGGGTCATGCTGCCAGTGGGTAGAATGTTACTGAATTTGTAACATGTGTTCATCCTGGGATTCTAATAGCTAAAAATCATTTCAGTATAGTAGGTTTACTGCCACTATCACTTGTTTGCAGAGGTTTCAAGGTGACATGACTTCCTTGATTGGTTTGAGCTAAAGAGAATGATGACTTCAACATTGACAATTTATCAAGTCTCTCCTATCTCAATCCAAACCACAGGTTTTGTTTAGTAACACAGAATAGGCAACAGCCAATGGTTTATTTCAATCCCAGTCATAAACTGTTGACTGATACTCTGCCGATGTACTAAAACAAAGCCAGATTCAAAAACTACCAGTCACTTTAAGAAATCTGGGAAGGGCTAAATTGGACTTACAGCAATTTCAAGTTCCACATGAATGCAATATCTTATATCCCTCATGTGGTCACAGTATAACAGTATAATTATAACAGCATTTGATCTCATGAAGTTTTAAAAAGTAAAAGTTAGAAATAGCATAACAAAAATAAGGGGGAAAGGGGGAAATCTACATTGCAAAGCTTGCGTTCTCCAACCATGCATGGACACCTGAACCCTGTCCAGCATAAAATCTTCAGGGGACAGCCATGGAAAATAACATATGGATTAATTTGTTTTGGAAGCTACAAACAGAGTTATAAGATACTGTGATTATACATAATGGAGGAAATAAATCATTGCATACAATTTTTATATGTATGGCTTCATACTCAACACCAAAAGGGGATGTTCACTGTGGGATAGACAAATGCAATACCCCCCATGTTGTAACATGCTAAGGGATTATCTGGTTTGGTCATACTTGGTAGCTATTGGGAAGTTAGTTGGGAAATCCTTGAAAAACCCAAGTCAAACCAAAGCTTGATCCCGAGTTGAGCTAATACTAAGGAAATGGGTATGCAAAAGAGAGAGGTGGCTGAAAAAGATCCTACAATCTCTAGCATGCAGTGAGATCAAATTCATTACCAATGACAAATTTCCTCTAAGCTGCAAGTTGCAAGACTAGCCTACCTCACTAGGATGTCATGAAACACTGAGAAAAGACAACATAACCCAAAGATGACAGTGTACCCAATAAGGAGGAGCACGGAGAACCTCTATCCTGCCATCTTTCTGATCTGAAGTTCAGATCTAGGTTACTTTGGTAGATGGGTGTAAACAAGATGTCTCTTTGGGAATCTGAGCTCTTAGAGCCAGGGCCAAAGGGCTCAACGCTCATCTGTTAAAGGGACGCCAGCCAATGATGCTGAGACTGTGCAGGTGTGCAGAGCCCCTAGACAGGTTTACTCTCTATGTTTTGGGGCATGCAACAACACATAGACTGTATGGGTTAAGGCTTAGGAGATACTCAGAGTCTACTCAGTATCAGTCCTGCATGAAAAATCATTCCTCTTCCCCGGACTCCATTTATTTCATTTATTTACTCTCTGTTTTACTATAGCAGGTTTTATGGTTTGTGGGAGTATGGGAATGGTGTTCACGCCCATGCATGCACACTTGGGAGTACAGAAGTGGGGTCAGCACATATAAGACCTCTCTATCACTCTGTTGAGACAGGGTGTCTCACCGAACCTGGACCAGACACATTGGCTAGAGTGGCTGGCCACCAAGCCCTGCCTGGGAACCCTCCTGTCTCTGTCTCCTGTCTCTGGGATTACAGGCACATTCCCCACATGCTTTTTGTGTGGATGCTGGGCATTTGAACAGAAGTCTTTGTGTTTGCAGGCTAAACAATGTCATTGCTTCAGCCCCAGTCTTTATTTATTATTTTAGCCTAATCCAGTTAAATCATGGGCTAAGTGTTTATAGCTGTGATACTAACTAAAAAGCTCTTGAGAATTTTCCACATTTGAGGCACTATGGTATGCAGGTTTGATGGATGATATTAAATTAATGGATGATTCCCTAAAGTAAACTGCATGTGTGCACAGACCCTAGTTTTCTCGTTCTTTTTACTTGGAAATTATTTAAGGATTCAATAAATACTAAAAGAATGTGTGGTCAATGATTGAATGGGAAAGCAATGTACAAGATCTATACTATCGTTGAGCCAAGTGGCCAATGAATAGCAGCATTCCAAGCCAGGTCAAACACACAGTCATGCTCATGGTGTGTTGTTTATGCTTTGTGTTGTTGTTGTTGTTGTTGTTGTTGTTATCAGTTGGCTGCTTGGTTGGTCAGTTGGTTTTTATTTCCTGCCTACCATAGAAATTGAGTAGCCATGAAAATGCTAGTCAACTGGCTTGAAAAAGAAGATCCTTGGTGTTGTTTAAACTCTATACAAAAACTGTTTGACCCAGGATGAGGCCTCAGAGGACTAGGCATTTTTGTCTTCACCAAATATTAATGGAAAAACAAGCCAGTTGAGCAAGTTAAACTGGAAATAAAGTAAAGAAGCTGAGAAACCAAGGAAGGCAAGCTGAGAAGATAGGAACAAGCCTCTGACTCAGGAAGGAGAAAAGGCTGCCCAGGCACAAGGGGTCTGAAAAGCAGGATGAAAGATAAATAGATACAGACCAGGATCAAATGGAGCACAGGGTGGTGCAAAGAAGATGTGTATCTTAATAATTAAGGAAGGCCAAGCTGGGTTTGCTCCTGTCAACTGGCCAGGGTGTGATTTGTGGCTAGTAATTAAAACAGATACTGAAAACAGAACCTTATTCTCATTCTATTTCATGCTGTGTCCAAAGAAGACCACAAACTAAAGAACAGAAGGTGAGAGGAAAGGCCAGTCTCAGGCTTGGCTTCTGTTTAACGTATGAGAGGCACAAAGGATCAAAAGAGCCTTAAGGCTTTCTTACAAAATGCTAGAGATTTCAAGGGTGTGTGTGTGTGTGTGTGTGTGTGTGTGTGTGTGTGTGTGCATGCGTGTGCAGGACTACATCATGTTCGTGCATGTGTATATAGAGGCTGCAATCAACACTGGATGTCTTCCTCAATTGAGTCTCCATTTTCCTTTTTGAGGCAAGACCCCTCACTGAGCCTGGAACTCACCAGTTAGATGAGATTGGCTGGCTGAAAAGCCCTAGAAATCCTCCTATGTCTGACTCCCATGCAGGGACTATAGATGCTTCACAGCCATGCCTGGCTTCATACATAGATGCTGAGAATCTGACTTCAGGCCTTCTTCATTCTGCATGCCAAGCACTGTACCAATTAAGCCCACATCCTCGGCCCCTAATGTGATGCTTTTCTTGATGACTTTGACTTGTATTTCTCATGCATAGGATCATGGACATTGTTATATCTATGCAAGGAACAGACCACAGTGTCAGCTTTGTAGCTTTCACACATTCTCTGTGCATCATGGGCTCGTAGCATAAGCCAAAACACCGGTATTTGCAGTTGGTTCTTGTCCAAGCTGCTATTATACATTCGGGCTTCTTAGCATCACTCCTTGCTGTAGCACAGACTGAGTGACCTTCCGGTCTTTACCACACCACTCTCTAGCTTTCTTTATGCCACAGGACATCCTGGTGCTGAAAATTGCCCTTTGGCAAAGGCAACAAAGAAAAAACACAAACACCATAAAGAACCCAGCCTGCCCACTCTGCAGTGACATCCCATAGGGTCACATTTCTGCACCAGAGGAATTCTAACAGGCGTGCATATGTTTAGCTTCCTGCCATTTATGAAAATTGAACCAAGTATTGCCCCGTGCCCACAGTAATGAATGCCCCGACAGCATATGTATAGCCACCCGTCAGCATGGGGCAAGCCCCCTCTGATGAATTGACAAGACCACACTTCTTTCTGCTTCCTTGCCACATAAGACACACACAGAGGACTTGTGTTTCGTCTGCAGCTCCGGGTTTCCATCATTTATTTTTTATAGCGCCGGCACTAAACCAGTTGGAACAGATGAAGGCTGTTATTTGGGACTCGGTACATCACCATGCTGATTCGCTGTTCCTAGGAGGCACCCTTAGTGAGTTGGATTTTTATCATTTTTGTCATGGGAGACCTGGCTCATCAGAAAGTAAGTGTTCTGAGGTGCTTGATAATTTCCATAATGTAAATGCTTAATTTCCTATGCATGGCGGGGGGAAGGGCTAAGTCAAAGTAAGAGGAGAGGCAGATGTTAAGGTTATTGGTAGGGCTTCTGGCAGGATGGCAGAAGAGCGGAGACAGCAGAAAAAACTTGTCTCATCCTCTTGTTTCTCAATAGATCACCAATTTTTGAGAGATGCTTGGTTTGCCTGAAACAGCTGTGTGGTATTTCAAAAACAGATTGCCATGCAGTTTCAGAGATGTTTGTATTTCTCATCTTTATGGACTCTCTAAATACAATAGAGCTGCAGTTTTAGGCTTAAAAGGGGGATAATAAGAACTTTCAAAAGAGACTAATTTAAAGGAATCATGTGTAAGGAACTAGAAAGTCACCCCACCCCGACCCTTAAGCGCACACCCCTTCACACACCAACAGAACAACAGTAACTAAAAATTAACCTGCTAACTGGTAATGACCTATTCCAACTTAGAAGGCTTTCTGTCTGCAGTGGGCTTGCTGAGGGTGGTTTATCATCAAAAACAAGTGTTAAGTTTAGGAGATAGAATGCGTTAGGTTTATTTCCCTATGAATATTTAGCACATCTCAAGGTATAAATATTGCTGCTCTTTTAAGCATCTTTCCACTTTGCCCTGTTTCCAACATTCAAGACTCCTTACTCAGCTGTCTGACTTTGCAAATGCAATTAGCAAACTGAGCTGGTAAAAGAGAAAATACTCAAGCAACTCACACGCTTCACTGTTTTCTAGTGCTCCATGCTCTTCACCTCAAAACAGAATCGATAGGACACCGGGGGAGGAATGGATTCAGGTCAGCTCTAGGCGGCTTTATGATCTTTCTATTAAACTTGACAGCTAATTTGCAAGTTCACACTTATTAAAAGCTAGGGTTCTTGAAACTGGCAGCTGAACCCTCCCAACTATGCACTTAGAAAACGGAGCTCAGAAAATAACCTTGCATCAGGACCCTAGCCCAGGTATTTATATGGTCAAAGACAGAAATTAATTCTCATTTAATGCTTTCTAGTAAAAGGATACCACAAGGCAAAGTAGGAAGAAGCATTAGGTAAGAAGCCAGAAATTCCCATTGAGAGTATCACATGGAATTCAAAACTTGTCATTTCATCTGAATTCACAAAATTGTCCTGAACAAGAATTCCTCCTTAGACGCACTGATGGGATGTTTCAAATGCCTTTTCTATATAAAGATGTGTTTAATCTGATCGAGCAAGTGACATTTTTATAACCCAGAAAAAATTATTTATTCTTGGAAAAGAAAAAAAAAAATCCTGGACATGCGGCCAGATATGGGAAAAAATATATTTAGGGGTGACATTTTTTGGCATGAAGTAGAAAGGAAACAGTCTTGTTTTGTTTTTTTATGAAACATTTGGCAAGGCAGAATCTTAGAACTATTTCTAAACTTGTCCATTTGCAAAATCTCACAGACTGTTTTGCTTTCTCTGCTATGGGAGAAGGAAAATCCCTTGGCTGGGATGGGCTGAGTCCCATGGCTGATAAGAATTGGTTAAATGAACTAAACTCCTGTTGAAATGCCTAGCCTGTCATCGCCTCTGCATCAAAATGAAACACATGGCATAGAGAGAGAATCAAAACCAGCTAATGTTCAAAAAATATTTAAATAGCCCTTGAAGGTTAGCAACACATTCGTTTACATACACACATGCATACACACACACCACACATACATAGGCACATTCATACATATATACACTTACACACACTATACACATACACACACATATACACTTACATACACCCAAACACACACATATACACATATATTACATACACACAAACACACATATACACCACACACATACATATACTACACATATATGCATATCTACCACACACTTACACACAAATCTACACATACCACTTATACACACACATACACCTACCACACATATACAAACACACACACACACACACACACACACACACACACACACACACACACTACTGTTTTAAATTTGTCTTCTAGAGAGAGTTGGATAGACTCCTATGCTCTGACCCATGTGCATCTCTTCAGAGGGAATGTTGCTCTCATGAGGAACCTTGGCATCCTAAGCTTTTGGGGCTCATGGTGCTGGGAAGAAATTAAACATGTGTATTTTAGTAAAAGTATCTCAGTGGAGTTAAGGACATAAGACAGTGAGCCAAAGAATATCAGCATACCCTGCCCACAAATGTGGATGGTGTGTTTATCCAGGTCAGCACAGTATTTGCTCACTGAATGCTGAACCTAAGCATCCCTCTCTGAGCCAAGGACAAACTTAGGCAGATGCTGAGGATGGAGACCAAAAGAACATGCCTCAGTTTCCTTCCTTCAGCCTGTCATTTTCTTCTTCTGGTACCTCTGATCTCAGTGTAGAATGGAGCTTAAACCCATGTTCATGGAGCTCATTTGGGAAGCCAGGTAACCTGCTCAGGATCAGTAAACAACTGGACTTGTGTCTCCTCAAGGCTCAACGCAGACTGTTTCTGGACACCAAGAGGAATACAGGCAGGCTTGTTGACTGGACGGAGGGTGCTGCACTGTTAACCTGTGTTCTGTTTTCCTAAGAGCTGAGCGTGAGTCTAGTAGACAGAGGTTGATTTTATAGAAATGTTGTTCTGTCGGTGGCAAAAATAAAACGTTAATCCCCGCAAAGGTATTAGATCTTCACCCATGTTTGGCCACATACGCAGGGTCTCTCTCCTTATATCAGCTGCATGCTTTTCGTCTTCTAGGACATTGATGTTTTGTCTAGAGTGTTGTCATGGGTTGTGGGGTATATGTGTGACAGAGTCCCCTCTTTTCTCCATTTCTAAATTGAACCTAAAGTCCTTTCAACTGCTCCTATATTACCACAGCTCTTCTTAAACAGCCCAGGCAGTCCAGGGAAAGCAAAGGCATGCATGCTTGACATTGACTGAAGAAAGATGTGTGACCCTGGGCTCTGGGTGGGCTACTTGCCTCCACCGTCTCCTTCTATCCATCTGTTTCAGGGAGAGGTCAAAGGTCAGACTTGGGTCAATACAGTTCTTTTGTCAGCGGCTGTTTTAAGTTCCAAACCTGAAACCTGAAGGCAGTGGAAATTCTAAGGCCAGTTGCCAGTTAGAATAATCATTGGGAAATCTACCTTCCTTCTTGCTCCTCTTAAGTGCACAGACATAATTAGAGAAAACAGAGAAAACAGTGGGCTAGCATCAATGCTGGGCCTTTACTTGGGCCATCTCTCTTCAGTGAACATGCTTAGAAGCTTGGGTGAAATGGGTATTTCCAAAAGCAGCCCACAGAAAGGGTATTTTAATCACACTGTACTTGACATGCTAAGCTGGAGTTTTAGAATGTTAGCTTACCAATGAGACAGTGGGAAAAACCAAGCCAGTGAGCACGTTTGCATTGGGTAATGCAATGAATCCTGCTTGCATGGTGAAAACATTTCTTTTTACCATGGTATACTATCTTTTTTTTTTAATTTCTCAAGTTTGTGCTGAAGATGAGATGTTATTGAGGTGATATCTTCTGACAGCCCAGTGGATTTGCAGAAAAAAAGTAGCAAACATAAATAAATTAGCCTTAAGCATAGTCCAGAAGGGACAGGCCTCTTGCTATCAGGAGGGTGTGTTAGGATGGTGTTGGGCTAACGTCCTCTAAGAATAACTGTAGAAAGTGATAGGGATGGTATCATCCACATACCTGTAGTTAGCTACAGAGAGTTAGTGAGCATTTGCCTCATTTAGAAAGGGTAGTTTCTGGATTCTCAATTCTGTACTGTTGTGGGTATGAAAATATAATGGGATCATTAGCATGGTGGATGACATTGATTTTAACCCTTTCTTAACCTCCCCTGCACAGCTCTTCTCTTACCTCCCTTTGCCTGGGGAATGCACAACTATTCAGACTCTCACGATTAGCTCCTGTAATGCTCTCAAGACTCACATAACAGGAAGGACCCATTTCTCACTCCTATGACTGCCTTGTTGCTATTGAATAAAAGACTAGACCTGTACCATAACATCTTCAGGATCAGTCAGATTTTTGAGAGTGACAAAACTTCAAAATACATAGTGATTGGGTCTTTGTTGACTCTATAGTCAAGCTCTCAAGAAGCAATGTTTGCCAAAACCACTTACTGAGACAGCGGGTCCCTTCTATGGCAGTGGCTCCCTGTCTGAGTACCAAGTCCAGAGCTAGGCTGTTGTGCAGGAGATCCAGCCCACTACTGAGGCCTGAGTAACTTGGCCCCTGGCCAGGGCTCTACTTCTAATTTGTAAAATGGGGAGACATGGCACCTGGCTGTGACTCTATTTCCAATTTGTGAATGGGGGAAAGGCAATGGTAGGCCCCATCATGTCTGCTATTGGAAGCATAACCTGGTTTAATGTGAGAAACTCGGGAAAGAGCTTTATGACAGCAATTTTGGTAAGTGCTGGCTTCAGGGATGCTGTGATTGTCTTATGGTGAACTCAGCAACACTAAAATTGTGCTAAAATACTAAAGCCTAAACATTTTCCAGGATTGTCTATTAATCATTACTGTTAAATGAGTTGAATTTCATCAAGGCATAGGTGCAAAATTTTAGATATGTGTTAGTAGACAGTTTGTGACTATTCTATGTTAAAGGGACACACATGCACACACACACACAGGGACATACATAGGGTCAAATATTTCAGGGAGGTAGTGTAGGGATTAACAAACATCTAACGTAAGAGCAGATGTAGTTTCAGTGGGGTTAATCACCCAATGCTATTTGCAAACTGAAGACTGGAGGGGACTTGGGGCAGGACAGCAACTGCCTGCCTGTCTGTGGTGTGTGCCTGCCTGTGGTGTGTGCCTGCCTGTGGTGTGTGCCTGCCTGTGCTGTGTGCCTGCCTGTGCTGTGTGCCTGCCTGTGCTGTGTGCCTGCCTGTGGTGTTTGCCCTTGATCCTCATCAGAGTGGTTCCCTGTAGGAAAGAGATGCTTTCTTCTCAATTCACAGCTATCTACAAATAGTATTCTGCCCAGAAGGGAGAAATAATGTACAGTGAATCATCTGAAGCTAGCATCCTAGGATGTCAAAATGACGGACTGCTGTTATAAGAATATCTATCTACAGAATCACACATGACTTCTCACTGTGGAATCAGGCCATCCCTTAAAACAGGATGACATTGAGAAGGGAAGACCACAGAAAAGTTTCCCCTAGTGCCAAGGTACACACAGCACTTCCATGACCATAGTTCCCTCCTTTGTCTTAAATTTCTACAGCAGGAGTAAACATTGTATTTTTAAAAACCAAGACACTTGCTTAAAATACTTTATGGTTTACCTGAAAGGGGAGACTGATCTGCTCCTGTTATTACATCTCAGAGAGCCTTACACAGTCAGATGAGCTGCTGCACTCTTACACATTACAGAGACTCATCCAGCCCTAAAAGATGATTTTCAATAAGCAAATGTATAGTAATAAAGGAAATGTATTTCTAATGATAGGGAACAGGAAGTTACCCTTTAGCTCTCAGGAGTGGAGAGGTATGACAGTGCTCAGTGGGGTCAGCAGGGCGAGCTCTGTGGGATCGCCTCTCTCTTCTGGCTCTGTATTTCTCTCCTCTCCTGCCCTATTCTACCTATGTCTAGAATGGACTAGAAAATCTCAGTCTGGGATGCAGGTCTTGGGTGTGGAATGTATGAGCAGCATAGTCCTTGATACCACAACCCATGGTTTCATTTTATTAAAACACCTAGCAGCGGTCACATAAATCCTTGTGAGGAAAAATGTTGTATTAAATAAGGATCAAGAAGAGAGGGAATGAATCAGTAAAACACACCAGGGTCTAAAACAGTTAACACTGCTCGCTCACTTCATGATCATCTGATGTGATCCAGAGTAAAACAGATTGAGTTTACTAACTTCATATAACTATGAATCTCTACAGACTAGCTGTGGTATGTAAGGGATTCACAATAGCAAATGCGTTCGCACAATTTTCTCTCAACTTTTTTTTTTTCATCTTTTGGGGAAGTGAACATCAAAGCTTTGTAATGAACAAAATATACCCTGATAAAGTTAGGCTTTGATTGGTTATATCTCACTGCTATTTTGGTGACTGTACGGTTGACAAGCAGATCCCACCCACCTATTCATTATAACATTTCTCTTCTAGAGCCAGAATAGGACAGACTCATATACCATTCTGATCTGGGTGCATTTCTTCAGAAGGTATGCTGCTCTCATGGGGAACCTTGGTGGCCTGGGCTTATGGTACTGGGAAGAGGTTTAATGCATGTACATTAGTAAAAAGATACTGCAGTGAAGTTAAGGATATAAGACAATGGAGAAAAGAATATACGTATGCCTTGATCTCTCCTTGACCTCTACTGCTATAATTCCCAGAAGAATGACTACCTTGAGATTTTGCATAGACAACTGTTTTTAAGCTGATTCAGAAAAAGGCCCTAGGGGACTGCAGAGGAAGGGAGGGAAGGACAGGATCTCAAGAGAACTTTCTTTTTGCTTAGTGATTGTGTTTGTTGACTTAGGGATGCTAGGGGTGGAACTGAGGACCTTAGGCATGCTACCCAGCTCTCATGTACTCTGTCACCAACTCACATCCCAAGCACACACGATGAAATATCTTAAGTGGGTTGTAAAAACAATGAAAGAGTAACTGCATTCTACCCTTGTCCTAAAAATGTTTTCATTCTCATGGAGATGCCAGCAAGAAGAAAGGTATCACTGTCATCAGGAATGCCCAGGCCCAGCTTCTAGCCCACTCAGGACAGTGCAAGGTTGTCAATTACTGATTGGACAATATTTATGAAATATTATGCCCAGTTAGAGATCGACTTCAAATAATGTGACTTCTTTCACTGAAAGACCATATGAATATCTAGTACTAACTTCCTTCTGACCTTAATGCATGTTCGTCATTACAAACCGTTAGAAAATACAATGCACATTGTAATTGCTTGATTCTTCCCTACCGACTTTAGAGGAAATGAACGGCCTGACCTATGTTCCACTCAAATAGAATATGGAGATAGTCCAGTCGTGTGCTTGCCTTTGCTGCCCTTTTCCACAGTGTGGAGTGGGGCCTGCATCCCAACAACAAAACTAAAACTAAAACCAAAGCCAAAACTAAAAAAGAAAAGAAAAACATAAAAATCCCCCAAAACAAAAACAAAACAAAATAACCAAATAAACAAAAACAAACAAACAAACAGAATCCACCCCTCTGGCCTTTTTCAACATCACCAGTTTTAAATTTTCTCCCTATTGATCAACACTGCAAATGTTACAACCCAAAGCCAAACATTCCCCTCTCTAGCCCTTTTTGTTTTTTGGGTTTTTTTTTAAACTTTAAAACATAACTTCTTTAGCTAAAGATCTTACTCACACAGTAGCTGGTCTAACAAGACTCCATATTAAGGAAAGACTCAAACACTTTGAACGTATAGTAAATAACTGTGAATATAAATGAGGTAAAGAAGAGACTACCTGTACAGATCTGGCTGACTTCTGAGATATGTCTGATGTTAGCCAGGCCTAAGCTGCACTGATTCCCCACACTCAGGTGGGACTCAGACATCAAGATCATGTCACAAACTTCTCCCTTGCTAGTGACCTCATCACCTTTCACCTGTAAGAGGTCTCCCTCAGGGAAGAACAGTCACGAGGATTTTAATTTAAGAATAATTCCAAATATGTTTTCTTCATATCATTAAGGATCTGATGTACTTTTAAATTATTGGAAATTTGGAGAATATGCACCAGTATTCACTACCTATATTGTATAATGTTTTAATGTTCAGAGTTTATTGGGACATATTTCAGTGGTGATGTTATAAAACTCTGTGGGTTATTTTCAATGTTAAAAAGTCTTTGATTTCGCTACTTGTTCTTGCAACCATTCCATGATACTTTCTGCTTGTTAATGACAGTGCCTGCCTACTGATAACTTCTCAGTGGGTAGAATGTACTTTTTACCACATAGACACTTAGTGTCAACACTTTGAAGCCCTCCAGAGAGCTTCTAATACAATTTCCTGGTTTTTCAATCTTTGCCTCAACTGGGATCCAGAATTGAAATGGGACACGGACCTCATTCCTTTGGGGTTTCACTACCCCATGCTTCTTGCTACTAGGGTCATCTTGCTTGCTTACTAGCTACCTGGCTTCCTCTCTCTCTTCCTCTGAAATTGCTTATGTAATACACCACTGAGTAATATCCACAAGTCCACCTTCATATACACACAGCTAGTGTTGAGTTCCTTAATTTTCATATCCCCTTGGGTTAAATCAGAGTTGAGTCCTTGGGTTGCTAATTGACAAAACTCTCAGAGTCTATACTTCAGCCAGATATTAGCTTTCTAAGGCCATTGAAACAAAGTACAATAATCTGGTGACTCTGTTATCTCCCAATTTCCAAGTCTAGAACACTAAAATTAAGGAGTTAAGAGGACTATGTCGCCTCTGAGACTGTTTTAGGAGGAATTCCTTCTTTGCTTCTTCTAAGGCTCCAGTGGCTTCTAGCAGTTCTTGGCGTCCCAGGACTGTGGTGACAAGATCATAGTCTCTGCCTCTGTGGTCACACAAGTCCTCCTTCATGACTGTCTCCACATCAACCTCAATATCTTTCTTGCCCTCATCTCCCAGGATAATAGTCATTGCATTTAGGTACCCTACTCAATGAACTATTTGTATCTATAAGGATGCTACTTCTAACCAAGGCCACCTTCATGGATACTGAGTGCTATGAATGCTGTCTTCAACATACTTTCTGGGAAGACACAACTCACCCAACCATAGTGACTATTAGACACGGAGTCTCACCAAGCAGAAAACAGCTTCAAAATATCTACTGCATGTTCAAAGCTTCCCAATCGCAACCATCACCTCCCAATCTCAACATTCTTCCACACCCAGACAGCTAATCCACTCTGCTAGGATCTAGGGGAAAAACTTGGGCATCGTTCCAAGTTATTAATAAGCAGAACTAAAATACAGGAGAATAGAGGACTAATCGTCCCCCAGTATCACCCGGGTACTTTGGTTCTCAGACAACACTTGAACTTGAACTCCTAAAGAACATACAAACATCTCCCTAACTCACTTTTTCCTAGGTGCTATGAATCTCCTTGTAATTGGTCACTTTGTCTTTAATTATTTCTGTCATACTTCAATGCCATTCCTATTCGCACACTAGATCTGAGATAATCCTCTAACAGGATGGAGTTTTCTACATCCTAACATGTCCTTTGATTGCCTTGACTTTGGAGAGCAAGGAAATGCCCTGGAATTTTTTGCTGTCATGAAAACAATTTAGAAGGTCACTGGTCTCCACTAAATTTTTCCATCTTTGCTGATGGTTTATTTTGTATAGGAAAAATTTTACTTCCTCCATTGTAAGTCATGTTTTTTTTACATGTATGTGTACGTGCTTTTGAAGAAAGGTCACCCATCGGGGCACAGGTAGAAGACTGTAGAATTTGTTTTCCATTATTATAATCAATAATGGTCTGTGTGATAGTTTTCCTGAAGCAAGAAAATATGGATGGGTGGGTGAGTGGGTGGGTGGGCAGATGCAGAGACAGATAGGTAAATAGATGATAAATTGATGATAGACACAGAGAGAGAGGAGAGAGAGAGAGAGAGAGAGAGAGAGAGAGAGAGAGAGATGGGTGGATAGATAGATAGATGGGCTTACAGATATAGGTAGGTGACAGACAGACAGACAATACTTCCTAATCTTCGATTATTGTTACAGTTTTTTAGTATAATGGCAAAGAGCATCTCACTGAAAGATGAATACCAAGAGGCTTAATTAGGCATGACACTGAAAATGTGTTTTATAAATATTTTGCTAAGTCGATAGGATAGGAAGTGATTAGTGAGATGGTTGTTTTGCCTTATGCTGCTTTTAGAGCCCATTGACATTCCTCATTGGCATTAACCATCTGACATGTTTTCCACTTGGAGGAATGTTCTAGTCTAAGTTCCAATTTTTCCTCTATTTCCAGTGCACAGGCTGAGAGTCTCTACTGGAATTGCCAGGATGACACTGTGTACTCAAGCAAACCCTGAACATTATTGAAAGGAGGATTTTAAATTGACCATTTGAGTTTTCCAAACTCTAAGCCATCTCCAGTGTCTGGTCACTTGGCCACAAGAAATCCTTACAAAGCAGATAGGACTGTAAGTTGCCTTTGTCATAACAGAAGAAGATTGACCAATTTAGTGGTCTCCATAGGAATGTTCAGTATAAATATATCCACTGATTGTCTTTACATTACCATATCATTGTGTCAGGAAGAATAAAATTCAGTAGAATTTTGAGCTGGGACAGGAAGGAATCTCTTCCCAGATCCATGATACTTAACATCCTGCCATCCCCTCCAAAGGCACAGCTCCAATGACCTAACTTCCTCTCGCTAGTCCCATCTCCATCCTTCCTATTTACTCAGAGACAAGAAGGCTAGGACTTGCTGCCCAGTTGCAAAAGCAGTGATGTGTGTAAGTAAAGCCTGGATCTATACAACACCGTTATCTCTAAGGTAGGGTAAAGTTGAGCTTTTTCAATTTTCTAGTTCTGAAATACCCAGTGTAAAGCAACTGCTGCAATCTGGATCCTATGCCAATGGCTGGAGCAGTCACACAAGGGTTCTCTGACATTTTAGACTCAGAAGGACTAAAATGACATTTTAGTCATTTTCTGAAGGTTGTCTTGTTAGTGACAGAAATAACTGAGTTACTGGTATTCTCTAACAACTTTCTGCATGCAAATGTTGCTCTTATTTTACAAAATAGCAAGTGCTACTGAAGCATATGACAATACATTTTCTCTGATATCCTAATGGCATCGTTGTTAGTCAGATTGCCATCGTTATGACAAAATATCTGATCTAATCAACTTACAAGGATCTGTTTTAGTCTGTGGCCATTTACACTTGGGTCTGTGTTGCAGCTAAACATCATGGTATTGAAACATTCAGTGAAGGAAGTCTGTTTACATCACAGAGGCCAAGAAGCAGGGTAAAACAAGTGGGGGAAGCTTTGTGTCCCAGTGTCCTGTCTGAGGCTACCCGCCCCATCCCCGTGACCTCACTTCTGCCTACTTGGCTCATCTTTTCAACCTCTTCTTCCATTTCTCAGAAGTACCATAGGATACTAACCCACTTTTTATCCGATATGCTCTTGGGAAACATTTAAAGGCCAAACCATGAAGTGTCCATTTGAGTGGATATTTACAAACAGATAAAAGGAAGATGACTTATGACTTTTAAGTGACAGTAGTGGGTCTACATCCTCACAGGGAAGTCTCCACTCTGCCAATTCAGGGCTCTATCTAGTGAATGACACTAAAAAAGGAGCTCTTCTTTAATATAAACTGAATGTAAAAGAAATAAATACTTGAAAAATTTCAGCTCACCATCTGGGTGACAAAATGTGTATTTGGGGATACTTTTTCTTTTGATAAATTTAATGTTGATGTTTTAAAAATTCAAATTATATTCTCAATATTAACTTGTGTATTAGACTTCCAACCCATTGTTTTACCATTTTTCCATAGCATGAAAGTATTCTTTGATAACAAAATTTCATTAGCTACAGAGGAAACTAAATATATAGATTGTAACACCCCCCAGGGTAAAATACTGAAAGCTAGATATTTTCTAATGTTAAAGGAATCAGAAATTCTTAACATTGAGTATGCTATATTTCTCTGAGTTCCCCCAAAAAAGAAATTATGTAAGTCCTACTGGACATGAAATGCCAGTGCCCTGCACCCGACCATCCCCAGCACCACCACCACCACAGTAGATTGTGATCATTCTAAAATTGAACAGAACCATCTGGAGTGTGAATGGCTCATCAGACTAAGGCAAGACAAGTAAGAAAGCCCTAAAGCCCTCTCCCAGGAAACTGAAGATCTGCCCACTCCCTGTGCTCACAGACCAGAGACAAGAACTGAGCTCTGAGACCCTGGCTCCCAAAGCTGCAGAACTGTGACCATCATCTGTCAGGATGGAGAGGGCTGGCCTAAACCAACTCAAGGCAGACAAGGGACATTCTGCTCTTTACTTATTGAGAAAATGGAATGTGGAAAAAAAATTCAGAAGGAAATACCGTGATAGACCACACGGAGTGCTGTGCGTGAGGACAGATTTTCTTAGGGAGAAATGGATAGAAAGTCCAAGAGAAAGCTACACCTACCCAACCCTGTATCACCACACTAGAGCTCAAAATTTGGGTCTTCTTCATGCTATGTGAGCTTTCAACCAGCAAACAAATTCTGCAAATTTTCCCCCACTTTTTTTTAGTTCAAGACATAATTTGCCCAGGCTGGCCTTGAGCTCACTTTTCAACCTGACCAGGCTTTGAACTTGAAATCTTTTGCCTTGGTATGCCAAATAGCTAGGATTATAGAAATATAACATTCTTTCTTTGTCAACTCTATATACTTAAAGATTTATTTATGCTCTTACGCTCTCGCCTTTCTCTAGCCCCCTTGCTTCCTCTCTCCCCATTCCCTTCCCCCATCTCTCCACATAGTCATGGCCAGCCTCTGCTTCTCTACTCTCTCTTTCTCTCTGCCTTTCTCTGCCTCTACTACTCTCTTAACTCCCCTCCCCATGCCTTGAATAAACTCTCTTCTATACTATTAAAAAAACAAAAAACAAAAACAAAAAAGATTGATTTATTTATTTTATGTATGTGAGTGCTCTATCTGCATGTACTTCTCTGCATGCCAGAAGAGGGCATCAGATCCTATCATAGATGGTTTTGAGCCACCATGTGGTTGCTGGGAATTGAACTCAAGACCCCCCAGAAGAGCAGCCAGTGCTTTTGACTGCTGAGTCATCTCTCCAACTTAACAGTTTTAAAGTATAGATTCCCTGAATAAAGTTTTATTTACTCAATACTGGGAAGACATACTCTACTAGATAAGAAAATAGAAAGGAAAATAAGAAACAGTTTCTATAGCTCGCTCTCTCTCTCTCTCTCTCTCTCTCTCTATATATATATATATATATATATATATATATATATATTTATACATACACACACACATACACATACACATGTGTTTCACACACACACACACACACACACACACACAGTATTTCTCATTGGCCTGGAGCTCACCAATTAGGTTAGACTAATTGACCAGTATATAAGGCACTGGGCTTTACCTGCCAGCTCTACCTCTCTGGCACTGGGATGATAGCGCCTACCATCACTCCTGGTGTTCTTACTTGGGTGGGTGCTGGGGACCTCACCTCAGTTCTTTATGCTTTCACATCAGGTGCTTTTCAGACCAGGCAATTCCCAGCCCCTTATTTTAAGGGTTTTTGTTTGTTTATCTTTTTTATTGGTTGTTTCTTCAGCTCAGAATGGTCTCAAGCTTAATACAATATTCTCCCATCCCTGAGTGTTAGGAGTCCAGGCCTGAGCTACCGAGTCTGGACTCATCTTTCAGCCATGGTGTCCACTCTATCATCTGTGGTAAATGCTCTACACGTGTCATCTAGCCCCCACATTAACTAGAGGCAAGTTAAGTGTTCTGTCTTATTGGTCTTATTTTACATTGGAGGTAGAAAACGTGGGAGGCCTGACTCTAGTCTTCCCCGAGAAAGCACTGATGAGGTCAGTGACTAACACTGGTCAATTCTGGAGAGGTACCTGGTCATCATACTGACTTCATCACAGATCAGGTAGACATACTGCTGGTATTTGTTTCTGGTCTTTCTTTTTCCAAAGCATCAAAGCAGTGTGACTTAATGAACTGCTTGACTGACTGTTTAAGACACCTGGGAGGTCTCATAAGAGCCTGGGGAATGCCGCCATCTTAATTTGCTTTCTTCCTGAGCTTAGAGTCACCATGAGTGAGTTTAGCATTAGGAAAGGCTCTCTGATTGAAATAACTTGTGTTATACTGTGCTTCGGTTTGTAAGGATTGTGTGTTATACTGTGCTTCGGTTTGTAAGGATTGTGTGTTATGCTGTGCTTCGGTTTGTAAGGACTTGGTGAATAAAGGAGACATTTGGTCAACCAGATTTAGCCACGGCTTTGCTCTTTGACCAAAAACTAATCTTCAAAACCCTTGCATGTCCCTGGTTGAGACTGTAAGAAATGTTTCTCAGTGTATATATAGATCCGCTCATATTTCCAGTGCCAAGCACAATGGTGTATGCTAACATAGCAAAATATTCTCAAGACATTCCCATCCACAAACACTTTGACTGGGGACTGGAGTTGTTTATTAGTTTGGTTTTCTTTTGACAAGCCAAGAGCTCCTATCTGAGTGAGAGGTAAAGACAAAAGTAGAAACAAAGGGAAACTGAAGGTCAGTTTCCCTCAACAAATGCAGATTCCAACCGATAGGAATCACAGCCACCATAAGCTTCTATAAAACCTTGGATCTTTATAACAGAAGACAGAACCTTGATGGCACCCTCGTTTAACCTGCATAGATGCAAAGACAGATTTTCTTTTTTTGTCTTGAACAGCCCAGTAATCTCTACAGAAGTTATTTCATCTGAATGTACTAAAGGTCAATTAATTATGTTATGCATGTAAATTGTAAGCACAAGGCCATAGCACAAAGACAAGTTAATCTCTAAGTCAATCATATTCCCTAGACTTAGTCATTAGGAAAAGTATCAAGTCTACCCTAAGCATATTCTCAGACAAACATTAGCCAGTAATTCAAAATGGTGGTCAAGGTATGTTTTCTGGGATTTAGTTACTTCTTCTGAACCAGCTATTCATCTTGCTTTACATTAAAATGTGAGATAAACATAATTTTTTATCATAAAATAAGCAAGCCAGGGGCATTTTGGGAAACCATGTTTGTTGTAGTATCATGATTTAATTACCTCAGTGAGCAATTTGTTTCCTAATGAAGACAGTCTTGTTGAAAGAACTTGTTGAAACTAATCTCTTCAAACATTTCTTTATTCATCATGCATCCAATGATCTGATAAAAGGTCTAGTTAGGAAATTTGACAACAAAACTGCTAAGATTTCATTAATTTAAAAATAAAAAAGCATTGACTTATCCAAGTAAAATTCACTCACTACAAAGGCCCTACACAAAAGTACCAGAAACAACAGCAGATTTGTTAAGTTTTTCTAATGGTTACTTCTATGTATTTTTACTACCATGAGGAGACATTATCAAAGTCTGCTTGACTCTGCATTGGTTTGGCTAGCTGTCATGGCTATATAAACAAGAGGACGTCAGCAAAAAGGGTGGTCTTTCCTTAATATTCTACCCACTTTTCAGAAAGGATGAGAACATATTTTGCTAACACTACTTTGATCACATCAGTGCTGCCTGAAGTGACTCACTGGGTAACCATGGAAACGGAGTCAAGCAGTGAGAAGGGATGAGCCTGTGTGGACTGTTTTGATGCCATGACCTCTGTGGAGATACTCTATTAGGGATTCCTACTCTTTCCCCATGCTCTCAGGTTTCCTCTCCCTTCATAGTTTTGTGACTCTCTGTAAAAGCCACAGTAAGTTTAAAAGAAGGCAACTGAACACTGTACCCTCAGGACTTGATGTCCTTTCCAGAAATGTGTCTCGTATTTAAAGATGCGTGCTCGAATATCCTAAAAATGGACTCTCCTCCCAGATCTATTTCTCTCCCATCTATTTCTGCAGCCCTGGTCCAGGGCCAGGCTCTCATACTATATTTATGTCACTCTATTTTTTTCTTGTGTCTCTTTTCATGAGGTTTTAATATATTAATACTTACAAAGAGAAGTATTTAAAAAAAAAACAAGAAAATAAGCATCCATTTTATTATACATTAAAGTTTCAACAAATGTGTGTGTGTGTGTGTGTGTGTGTGTGTGTGTGTATTTAAGACACCTTAAGTGTGGTTTTCAAAGCTGTGTGTACTTTAATGCAGCCCAACAAAGTTCATATCAAACTCTATAGATTATATATCTATGGAACATGAAGCTTCTAAAAGAGGGCCCATGAAAACATTGGGCAATCTTAAATTTAAAGTCAAGTTATAATACTCTATTCCTTCAGTAGTAAATATATAAGACACATAGTAACAAAAACCTAAATAAAATATGGCCTCTAAGAAACCATGTACATCATGAAGTAAGGCCAGATGAGGTGACACAAGCCAAGGCTGCCTCATAGTGAAAACACATTTACTTAAAGCATCATGTTGAAATGAAGTCAATCTCTGTCTCCAGGCAAGGAGCTATTACATTGTATGGGAAGAAAGGCATTTGGGACTACTTCACAATGTGCTTCTAATAATGTGTATATATTTTTTTTGATCATTGATTGAAAGTATCTTATTTTAATTGGATGTTTTCTTTATTTCCATTTCATATGTTTTCTCTTTTCCTAATTTCCCCTATGGAAATCCCCTCTCACACTGCTTCTATGAGAGTGCTCCCCCACCCATCCATTCCCGCCTCCTCACCCTGGCATTCTCCTACACCAGGGCATCAGGGCATCGAGCCTTCACTTTTAAGAACCATTAGGAAGAATCTCAATGAGGGGAAAACTCACAAGAACCCAAGCCAATCATATCAGTTGGTCAACCAGTCACATGCTCCTCAACAGGGACTTACTGGAGTTAAGATGATTCCCTAATACCCAGGGCAATGTTTAGCTTAAGGTTGGCACCCCCCCCACCCCCCACCCCCCTCCACCCCCAGTGTGCTGTTCAGATGCTGATGAAGGTTAAACTGTGATCTTCAAAAGGCAGGAAACATCCTGAAGACCCCAATGTGAAGGAAATAAAGGATAGTGTCTTGAAAACTTGCCTGGAACTAAATATAGTCTTGGGAGGGAGGGTAAGATGCAAAGGGGAGGATAAAGGGAGCAGGAAAAGGCAACCCAAAGATTATTATGATAAAATAGAATGTGAGGAATCATAATCCTGAAAGCAACAGCAGCAGTACGGAGTACTCCATGTACTAATATTTATGGTCCATGCCTGTGAGCAAGCACAGAGTTAACAGCTCTATTAGCATCCTCTTAGGGCTTTTACCAGAGCTGTTATTCCAAAGTTAAACAAGAAGAAAATAGAGACTTGAGGGGTTAACTTGCTAAAGGATGTTCTGCTAGAATCTCTTTCCCCCTTTTGGAGATAGTGTGGAGATGCTCTCTCAGAAGACATACATGTATATCTGCTATAGAGGTGCTAGAAAGCCAGTTACAATTGGCAACAATTACAAAGTCAAACACCTGCAGGCCGATGTTCTGTGCTTCTACCTGTGGGATTATCCAGCAGGCGAGCCTGGTTCATAACTGTGAACCCACCAAAGGCTGAAGTTCAATGTACACATCGACGGGAGAAATGCTCAAAAATAGACCCAGGTCTTTTATAGAGCTAGTCAAAGATTCACAGCAATTGCTTGGGGGGAAAAAAGGGCTTGTAGTTAAAATATAAACTGACAACACGTTCTTATATGTGATGATTGCTTGATACGCTGAGCATATCCGGATATGCCAGGTGCTGAACTAGAAGCAGTGAGAGATAAGTGGTGAGACAGAAAACATCCGAATCTCACAAAAAGCACAGAGAAGGCAGACATGAAGGGAATAAGCACCCTATCTTTTTTTTTTTTTTTTTTTTTTAAATTGTACATAAGTACACTGTAGCTGTCTTCTGAGGCACCAGAAGAGGGCATCAGATCTCATTACAGGTGGTTGTGAGCCACCATGTGGTTGCTGGGGTTTGAACTTGGGGCCTTTGGAAGAACAGTCAGTGCTCTTAACCGCTAAGCCATCTCTCCAGCCAAGCACCACTTATCCATCTTTGCTGGATAAGCATGTTTCTGAGAGCAGAAGAAATCAAGAGTCATTGATCTATGGGGAAGGAAGCCCTGAATGGTGTGTAGGAGCTGAGACCCATGCATGTCAATAATCTCACAAGGCATGTGCATCTCACAAGTCAGGAGGCTGAGGCAGGCAAATTAAGAGGTTCGGGGCAGCCTGGGCTACATGATCCTGGAAAGAACATGTAGGGCAGGGGAAAAAAGGAGGAAAGATGTATGATATTTGAGGAAATCAATGGGTTATATAAATTATTATATAAATTATTATATGTCTAAATTTGGGGAGTCAAAACAGAGTTCATAATAAACTTTCAAAAAGGCCAAACTGGAGAAAAGTTATGCTGCAAATGGAGAGCCAGTAACTAACTGCAAATGCAGAATCAAGTTGGAGACGCTGGGGAATTTGCTAGAAGCTTATTCCTTAGAAAAGAGTCACCAGAATGGAGGTGATTGGCTCAAAGGGGCTAGGATGGAGGAAGAACCCTGGGGCATAGGATAAAGGATAAAGGAGTGGTAGAGATGTCAGACTGGACATGCCCACTGGAGTTCTTAAAAGCAAGCCAGCCCTCTAACCACTCACAGGCTTGCCAGAACAATGTTTGGGGAGTCAACCCCACAAATAGCACAGCACTCTGGGAAGTAATCAATACTGAAGAATAACTGGCCTCGCCCAGTGGCTGTGCAGATGGTTACCTAGCTGTTTTCCCTTTCATCTCACATTCAGTAAAACATATAAATTTGCCCAGCACAGCTTAAGCTGTAAAGCTATGACACTCTCCTAAGACACACAGCATCATCTAAAGAGCCCAGATCCAAGTAAAGGAGAAGAGAGGCTATACCACGTTAAGAACTCAGGACTTTTCTAATGCTTAAGCTTCCACTTGCAAGACGAATACATGAAAAGCTAACTGCTTACATCCCAGAGTCTTCCCAGCTGTTCAACTGTAATGGATGACATACAGGATGGAGAGGGAATATCTGACATATCAGACGTTAGCAAGCAGATGCTGAAGATGCTGAAAGTCTCAGCCACTTAAGTTCTAGGTGCCTTATGTGTGGCATATCAAGGAGAGCAGTGGGAAGTAGTTGTGGTGTTACTGGGGTCTGCGGGTTTATATTCCGGCAGCTGCTCGCCGGTTTCCAACCTAGGACCTGAGCCTTCTGTAAAGCAAAGTGAACATCTTACCTCGTGACTATGAGATCTGTGTATGTTTCCATGACTCCACAAAGACAGTTGGACTAGAAAGACACATGCTGAAAAAGAAATTCTCATATGATGAGCTTTAATATTTACATTGTGGATAAGGCATACTCACTCTATTTAAAGCCCCTTGAGTTCTGTGTGTTGATAACATGGGAAGTTATCCTAAGGAAACAGAATTGTGCAAAGGAGAGTGCTTAAAGCAACATGAGTCTCCTCCTCCTGGTTGAAGGCATGTGCATTAATGCCTTGTTTTGGGGTTTTTTTCTCTCCTCTTTCTATTTACTCCTTTAAGTGTTTTCTCAGAATCTTTCTTATAGAAATAGATTACACAGTTCACACGTTCAAGTTCTATCTCATTAAAATATATCCAGTGAGCAGGGCACAGTGACACACACCACTAATCCCAACACTCAGGAGACTGAAGCAGCAGGATCATGAATTCCATCATGGGCTGTTATGCAGAGAGTTCGAAACCAGCCTTGGCCAAGATGTTAGACCTTGTCTTGAATGAATGAATGAATGAATGTGATATTTTTCTTCCACTATGATGATATTAACTCAAGTCTCATCATTTCAGCTATTAAAATTATACAGAACCTCAGAAAACCAGTTATTTTTCCTAAGGATATTACGTACTATATGAGCAACATAAAATGAATGGTAAAAAACCCACTGTGTTCTGGGTAGCAGCCATTCAATATTTACAGCGTCATCAGTGCTCGGCTTAAAGGGGCAGAAACCAGCTCCTACTCTAATGATGGAGGAAGAGAATCCTTGCTGTTGGTAGGCCCAATCCCACTTTTAGTTAGTTTCCTCGGAATCCTGTCCTAGAACACCTAAGAGTACCTTTCTTTTTGTTTCTTAGCACCAGAAAAAAGGCAAAGACAGATTTGTTGTAGAACAACACTATTCTGCAAAACCTGAAGTCTTTCCACACTGCTAAAAATACCCATAAAAGGTAGCAGAGCTGCTTCATGTTAAACTCGTTCAAAATGAATCGCAGGAACCGTCTTCCAAATGATAACACTTTAAAATTCAAGGCCTACATACATTTAACAGAAATGTGATTCCTCATAGCTAAGTAGGTCTAAAAACTTTAGGATCCAAAGAATAACAAACAGGTTTTCATGTGTTTGTTTGAACTAAAAGGGAGAAAATTAAATTAGATATTCAGGAAGCCCTGATCCTTTCTTTCAGATGAGTCAGTAAACTTCATCTGGCTCCAGGCCAGTGACCGGAGCAACATTGTTACTTTGTGACCAGCAATCAGAATGGTTTTGCTTGCATATTGTTCTGAACAATTTGTTATTTGTTCTAAAATCTCTCCCAGAATCCACAGCCCTTTCATAGATATCAGTGGTGTTCATGTGTATATACGACTTGGATGTTCAAAGTATTGTTTGGGTCAGGATCTAAAACACAAAACAAACAAACAAACAAAAAAACCCAAGCTTTGTGGGGGCAGGGCAGGGAGAATGCACTCTTCTCACATGAAAAGTTTGCTGAATTACTTGGAAGTTGAGCAACATAGGCCCTAATTACAAGGAACTGTAATTCTAAGAAGGCCACAGTTGTCTGACAGAGAGCAATTCCTCGAGTGATTTACTTAACCTCTCCAAACAACAGTCTGTTTTATTTCTGCCATACAGGAAGATCTGGGTATTTTCTTCTATTTTACTGTAAAACATTTCGTTTTGTTGCGGTCATGGTCTAGGGGTGTTGTCTGGTAGTAACAAAGTAAAATGCTCTTTCTCCACTATGTTTGCTTCCCAATCTCTTATATTTTGCACATCTGGTCAAAATTCCAGTTGAAAATGACCAAAAGGAAAAGGTAAGACTTCCACTGCCTGCTCCAAACACTTTTCTATCTGGGCTTCAAAACCGGTCCTGCCACTGGCTGTTGTTCTTATGGGAAGTTAAGAGAAAGGTCCATCCCTCACCATGGTGATCTTATCCTCAGAGAGACAACAAATCAAACATTCCTCTCTATCACAGCTCCAGAAGAGGAGGAGGAAGAACATGACCTTTGTTTTCCTAGTGATTACCTTCAGTCACAGTTGTATAACAGCTCATACTGTCTTCTCCACGGTCCTACTGAGTAGGAGCCTGGGGATCACTGCACTGTGAAGTCAAGAAGCCTGAAGCCAGGAGGCAAACTAGAGTGTCTCTAGTCACGTGGAGCCATGTCAGCGCTGTGGTCAGAACCTACACTTTCCCAGCACTGGTTCAATGTGGCTGATGTCACACTCCCTCTCTTCAAGGAATGGATTAAGACCTAGGTCTTCTCAAGGAATGTATAGTCTTTCTGTCTTTCTGTCTGTCTGTCTGCATGGATGGATGGATGGATGGATGGATGGATGGATGGATGGATGGATGGATGGGATAAGGCAAGGAGAGGAAGAGGGGAAGGAAGAGATTATACTATGACCTGGGACCACAACAGAGACAGTAATTACATCAGCACCTTCTGCTAACTGATCATCTGGTCAGAAGTATGTCTAAGTCAGTCTATGGCAGTTTAAATCAGTGGTTCTCAATATTTAGGTTGCAACTCCCATAGGGGTCCTGTACCAGATATCAGATATTTACATTACAATTCATGTATATGAGTACACTATAGCTGTCTTCAGATACACCAGAAGAGGACATTGGATCCCATTACAGATGGTTGTGAGCCACCACGTGGTTGCTGGGAATTGAACTCAGAACCTCAGGAAGAACAGTCAGTAGTACTCTTAACCACTGAGCCATCTCTCCAGCCCCTACATTACAATTCATAACAGTAGCAAAGTTACAGTTATAAAATAGCAATGAACATAAAATTCTACAACATGAGGAAGTGAGTTGCAGGATATTTGAACAAGCTGTGAACCCCAAGATTGTGTTATTTATCAGAAGAACCTGTTTCTAGTTGTGGTTGACTAAGCCCTAGTACACACCTTTAATCCAAGAGCTTTCTGTTTCCTGTAAACAGGAGGATTAAATAAAGTCAACCATAGGCCAAGAGGCAGAGTGAGCAACCAGTTGACAGGAAGTAAACATAGGAAAAAAACCAGAGAGTAAGAGGGAGTAGGGAGGATAGGTAAAGAGACACACAGGAAGTAGAAGGGAGGGGCCTGGAGGTTAGGGATTTCTGAGATGGCATGGTGGAGAACTTCCTTTGGGTATATCAGCTGAGGAGGAAGGTCAGCTGGGTGCTTTCTCTGCCTCTCAAATCTAGCAGGATTTCACCCCAGCATCTGCCTCCCAAGCTTCTCTTGATAAAATCAAATGTTTGAGATTTTGTTAAAAATGAACGAACTGTATCAAAGGGTCACAGCATTAGGAAAGTCAGAAAAACCACTGCTTTAAAGGAAAATGAAATTCAGTATAAAGCTGGGCTTGGTTTCCTTATAATGAGGCATAAATATAAATTTAATAAGAATTTTCTAGCCTCTACCTGTGCGCGGACATTTCCTGTGGCTAAAAGCTCAGTTACTTTTGGACATCAAAAGCCACAGCGGCATTAGCGAGAGAAAGCTTTGTTGCCCACCATGGGAATAAAGACGCAGGTAATATAGGGCTAGTGTATCAGTCTTGTATGGCTTTTCCTAGGTGATGTTAAAAAAAAAAAAACACCTAGTCATTCCATACAGAAAGGGCAAGGATAGACCAAAAAAAGGGGGGGGGGGTTCTAGTGAAGTCCTTCTGGGTTGCTGGTGAGTTTACTGGGGGTAATTTCAGGGACATGAGGGACATTTAAGGATCTGAAGCACCAAAAAGTCTCAACCTAGACAAAATTTATCTCTTCTATAGGAGGGGACCTCTGGAAGGCTTTTGATGATTCATGAAGTCTTCCGAGCCTACTGAGCCACTCTCTTCTCTGTGGGGGAAGAGGCCTAATCTTATAAGCCTTTCACTCAGGTTGCCACCGTGGCTCCGTTTCTGGGGAGGGGATGGTTATGTCTGACCCAGAGCAAGCAGATACACAGCAGGCAGCTGGACAGTTGGCAGGGCCTCCTTCATGGTTTTAGCTCTGCCTGTTTTGTTTTGTTTTGTTTTGTTTTGTTTTGTTTTGTTTTTAAGCTCCCTTTCTCTTTTGGTCCTTTTGGGTCCCACTTGAGACCCAAACAAAGTCTACATTCGACCTTCTACCCAGAAGAAAAGAATAAAGAGTAGGCAAGTAGGGTCTTTCCTTTAAAGGGTGTAGTCTCTTGAAAAAGGCCCACATGATGTCCTCTCAGGTCCACTGGCTAAAATGTGGTCACAGAACCTGAGAACTGTAACCGGAGCCTGGTAAAGCCGTGAGTCTAGCTAAGATCCCTATAAATAAGAGGTAAGAAGGGAAGGCTTAGGGATCTGAGGATGTTACCTCTCTTACCTCATAACCTAACTATAATTGATAAAAGACTTTATGTGCCGTACTACTAGGGCTTTGTTTCCAAACGTCGATTAGGAACGTCGTTGGGCGGTTTCAACAATTGAAGGAAGATGTCTCACCTTGTCAAGCACTACTCATTTACAGCTAAACCTAACACCTTCTGCTAAGCTAGTCATAGCCAAATTACGCTTGTCACTGAGATATCAAGACAAACGTTCTTGGAGCGTGGGGCTCTAGCCCTCTGCCTTGGTTTGGTTTATTTACAACAAAAAAAAAGTAGGTTGAGGGATGGAGTTGCAGAAATTGAGCCGTATAACTGTTACTCTAGATGTCACGAAACTGATAACCAAATGCTGCAGAGAAAAGGGAAAATTGTTCAAATCGACTTAGTATAGAATGCCCTAGCCTGGTGACGTTGAATAATTCATTGTAGTCTACGCTACACGCTGATTTCAGAGTCTCGGTAAAAACAAGCAAGCCTGCTTACTCCATTCTTCCTGGCTTATTCTTGACTTAGTACAAAACTGCAGCTCCTCCCCGCTGTTTCCCTAAACTAGAAAACACTCCAGCTTGCCCACTGGTTTGTGATGTTAACATTACTGCATACCACATAATGATTACTCCATTGTCTTGATCCGACAATAGG